>JAQZBX010093068.1:0-12194 GCA_029593785.1 Cabassous unicinctus
CAAAATCATCATGGATTTCAGATAGGCAGGGAAAATTATTAACTGGTTCTTAGCTATCAATATTCTTTAAAATGGATGCAAGCTGTGTAGACAGAATCAAGGGATGTACCTTGCCTAGCATGACACAATATACCCTAGACCCCAACCCTGGAGATAAGATCACACTATACTCCTAAACCTGTCTTTGCCTAATTTAGGTTCAAAGACCAAATGTTGCTATGGAAGACCTTCACCAGGGCTATCATTAACATTTCTTGAAAGGTCTACCGTTGACTGGTCAGCCTGCACATAGGGATCATAGCACAAGCAGCTCTTCTTGGACCAGAAGCCAGAGGAACCACACTGAAACCTGCTTTTAAAGCAACAATATTATGAAATGAAAATCTCTCTCAGAGCTAGAAGCCTGGGTCCTCATGGGTAGAGTAATTACATCAACCACAGTTCTGCCTGAGTTAAGGAAGTGTTTATGGAAAAGAAAAATAGGGAAATATGATGCTGATTGCAACAGAGCCTGAATTCAGCAAGGGCATTAGATAGCTAGCTACTGATGCTCATCCTTATTCACTATATTGGCTCCTGGAGAATGGGGTTGGGTATTAAAGGGTCATCAAAATAAGTATATGATCTTATCTATCTTCAAGAAGGGGCATGAGAAAAATAGCATTTGAAACATCTTTTAAAAGCCTTATCCAAATTTCATATACATTTGCTAAAAATGTTGTGTGTACATTTTGTTTTGTTTTTTAAGATTTATTTATTTATTTATCCCCACTTCCTTCCCACCACTTGTGCTTGCTGTCTGCTCTCTGTGACTATTTGCTGTGCGTTCTTCTGTGTCTACTTGTCATCTCTTCTCATCTTCTCTTTAGGAGGCACCGGGAACTGATCCCAGGACCTCCCAATGTGGGAAAGAGGCACTGAGCCACCTTAGCTCCCTGGTTTCTTGTGTCTCTTACTGTCTTTCCTCTGTTTCTCTTTTTGTTGCATCGTCTTGTTGCACCAGCATTCTGCACTGCACAGGCCAGCTTACTTTTCATCAGGAGGCCCCGGGAATCGAACCCAGGACCCTCCATATGATAGATGGGAGCCCAATCGCTTGAGCCACATCTGCTTCCCTGTATGTTTACATGTATCTATCTTTGAGGTTTTTATCTAACTCGAGAAAGGGAACCTTCAATAAATTTGTACTATATTGTATTTTTTTGCAGGTGTTAATAAGACTTATGAAAGATATTTTTCTTTTCTGTGTTTCAAAATATGTGAAATATATGCTTTTTCTTTCTTTCTTTCTTTCTTTTGGGGGGGCCAGGGATTGAACCCAGGACCTCAAATGTGGGAAGCTGGTGCTCAACCACTGAGCCATATTGGCTCCCCTGAGTTGGTTTTGTTGTTTATTTGCTTGCTGTTTGCTTTTGTTTTTCATGAGGCACTGGGGAATTGAATCCAGGACCTCCCCTGTGGGAAGCAGGAGCTCAACTACTTTAGCTACATCCGCTCCCCGTTTTTATATAAATGGATGTTTCTGAAGACGTTTTAAATATCTATGATTTGGTAGCATTTAAGACCAGCAAGAAGACCAAAATGTCTAATTTCTGTTTTTACTTGTGTTGCAAGATTTCTGTCTAGTGCCACTTACATAAACAATGGGGTTAAATTAATATGTTTTTCTTTGGCCCCCATTTCTTACAGAAAGCATTTTCTGAGGTATGCTGAATTTGAATCCTCTTTTTGTTTTCTTTCACATAAAAATGAATATATACAATCCTAATAATCATTCTTGCCTTTTGATGGTGAAGGTTGATATAAAATTTGTCCAAGAGACTTAAAAAAGGATTAGATACAGTTCATATCTATTGAAATTCAAAACAGACTTTTGGGTGTTTTTCTCCCAAAATATTGTACTCAGAGACTAAAATGTCATACTTTTTTTTAGTGTCAAAAAATGGTATCAGTGATTTATCTTGAGAATATACAATATATTGTTCTGTGTTTTTTGTTGTTGTTTTTTGCTTTAAATAATGAAGCAGGAATAATGACATTGCATAGAGATGTCATCAGCACATTTCAATCTTCACTGGATAGGTATTTATTATTTCACATAACTGCCTATAGAGGGTTGGTATGAAAGCAGTCTTAACCATTGTACTTAAGAAATGGAGAAGACAAAAGGTAGTTTAATTTTCAAGGATTCTGTTTTGCTTCTGTTGCTTTAAGATCCAACCAGGAACCTGGGGAAAAATTATTTTATTGGAGATCTAGATTTATAGGAATCTTCATGTGAGTTAATGCCAAACTTGGCTTTGAAACTTGGCTCCATAGCTTACTAGCTATGCATATTTTGGAGAGGCTAATATTTAACAGATTTAATCTTCAAATTATCCATCTGAAATTTTTGTTATAATACTTCCCCTTAGTAAAGATTAAATGAGATTATATGTTATGAAATTGTTTTTCAATAAATGTTAGTTCATTTCCCTTCATTCTTAATGATCCTACACTTGTAAGCATGATGGCCAGATAGGATCTAAAATAATAATATAACTTCTATTTATAAATTGCCTGCTATAGGAAATTAACACAAAATATTTCATTCAATCTTCATATAACCTAGAAGGCCTTTTTCCCTTAATTTTGCAAATAGGAATACTGATTTAATTCCATATAAATTAAGAAAATGATCCAAAGTCACTAAGCTCATAAATGATTTAGCCAAGATTTGAGCCTAAGTCTGTCTGACTCCAAAGACTATGCATTTTCATTTAGACTTCCGGAACTTTTAAAATATTGCCAAATAAAATTAATAGGTGAAAAAGGCCATATGTTTCCAAAGACCTTAAATAAATATTGTTCAATATCTGTTGCTGCATAACAAATTACCCCAAAACATAATAGTTTAAAACAACAAACATTTATTATCTAAAAATTTCTATGGGTCAGGAATCAAGAATCGTGCACAGTTTAGCTGGGTACCTCTGATTCATGGACTCTCATAAGGTTGCAATTAAACTACCAGCTGGGATTGCAGGCAGCTCAAGGCTAAACTGGGAGAGGCTCGGCTTACAAGTTCACTCACATGGCTGTTGACCAGACATCAGTCCTTTGCCACATGGATCTCTCCTTCATGTTGAAAGGGTAACTCACAGCATGGCAGTTGGTTTCCTTCAGAGCAAGATAGCTAAAGTGTGTGTGTGTGGGGGGGGGCACTGAAGGTAGAAGCTGTGGTCCTTTAGTAGGCTAATTTTGGATGTGACATCCCATCACTTACACCTTAATCTATTCATTAGAAGTGAGTCACTAGGTCTATCTCACACTCAAGGGGAGGGGATTACACAAAGATGTGAGACAGGGATCTTTGGTGGCCACCTTAAAAATTGCCTGCCACAATCTACAATTCACAATTCAGTTTCCATCAAGTTGTTTGTCATCTAGCCATCAAAAGGGAAATTAGAATTCATACAACATCTTAGGAAATACTGCTTGGTCTATTCATCCATTCATTTATTTAATGAAGTCTAGACAGGAGATATAAGTAGAATACTTCTCTACTAAGTGCCTAATTAAGTGAATTTTAGGAGGTTGAAATGGGAAGATCTTTTTGGACTTGAGTAGTTATAGAAAAATTCATGATTGTAATAAAATATGAATAAACACTTCTGACCACATCTTGTCTTTTGCATAATGAACTACATCTCTTAATTTCTACAATCTGTGAGAGTCCTTCACATACACTTCCTGTAATTACATTTAAGCAAATGATATATTCTTCTTGATGTGACAATTGATGAAAGTTCTTATTGTTAGAGCACTGGATCTCAACCAGGAGTGATGTTGCCTCCCTGGGGACATTTGGCAATCTGAAGACATTTTTGGTGGTTACAATTGGGAGGGAGATGCTACTGGCATTTAGTGGGTAGAGGCCAGGGATGCTGCTAAGCATACTACAACGCACAAGACAGACCCTCATAACAAAGAATTTTCCTGCCCGAAATGTCAATAGTGCCAAGATTGAGTTAGAAGAATCATAAAACAGGGTAGGTAATGGGAGAGGTTTACTTCCTTAAGCTTTCTGACTAATTTGCAACTCAGCATTCTCAATGGGATGAACAATCACACTGTTCATTGGGTTTCTACCACTCATTCAACAAGATTTGTTTTACAGAAACTACAGTATTCCAGACATTAGTCATGCATTGATGAGCAAACAGAGACATGATCCATGTTCTTATGGAGATTAAGTATAGTGTGGGAATCATATCACATTGGGACAATAATAAATATACAATTGCAAAGTCCTTTAAAGGGATGGACTTTGATTCTAAGAGAAGACTTAAAGGAAACTGACAAAGTCTATGGTGTTAGACAAGGCTCTCTTGAGGAAATGTGCTTAAACTGAGACCCAATGGATGAGACTAAAGGGGCGGGTTAGATTTGATCAAGTGAAGTGTAGGGAAGGAATATTACAGGCAAAAGGAATCACATCAGCAATGCCTTGTGGATAGAGCAGAGAAAAGAGAGAGCAGCCCCAGATGATGTTGAACAAAGCATAAGGCAGACAATGCCATGTCCTGTGAGCCATATTAAGTACTGTGATCTTTAGGAGCAAGGGGAAAGCCATTCATGTTTTTTAATGGAAGGTACTGACAAAATCAGGTTTGTTTTAAGATGGTTGAGCAGTGGGATTCATAAAAGGTTGCTTGATGGCCCAGTGTCAACCTTGAAGAAAGACTGGTGAAATGTCATAGAGCTCTGCTGTAGTCCTGACCTCTGAATATTTATCAATAATTTGGATGAAAATATAGAGGAAGTGCCAAACAAATTAACAGGTGTCACAATAGTGGAAAGAAACTCTGTTATCATAGAAAATAAATCCTTAAGATACAGAATTATCTCAACAAACCAGATCATAGAACTATAACCAACTAGGTTGCAGGGATAAATGTAAAATTCTAAATTTAGTCTTTAAATAATTAAGTCTAGAGGCCCAGTTGCAGGAATGTCTTTGGCAGCAGTTCATGTGAAAATATCTAGATATTTGGATGAATATGAGTCATTATTATGCTATGGTTACATGAAAGAGCCAACACAATCTCAGGTTAAATTAATGGAAATAAATAACCACTGCATTTGCCAGTCTATGTGGAGAATATTGTATTCATGTCTGAGCAAAATATTAAAGGCAGGACATTTAGAAACTGTAATGCATCTTGATAAAGAAAAAGTGTATGATGAAGGAAACCAAAAAAGAAATGACTCCATGAAATCATAATAAAGTCTTTTGGATAAGAACTGTAAAGTATTAGAACATATTACCTTGGGGTGTAAAAAGTCGTCCCCCCCCACACCCCCATTTGAAAATTCAAGCAGAAGCTATAAGATCATCTTCCATGGCACTCTAAAAGGGCTTTCCCAATACGAAGGTTGAACTACATAGATGACTTTAGATAATGTTTCCTTCTAATTCTAATAGTCATTGAAGTCCATTAGTCAGAATGCTCATGTGCATTTGTTTTTTCTGGCTACCAAATATCTGAACTTCTTTCTACAGGTGATAAATTTCTCACTTTATGACTCTTGGTGGGCGACAGAGCCTGACTCCTTCTAAACAAAGTAGAAATGCCAAATACTTGTTTTTTACAGCATCCTTTGCATGGAGGACACAGAATTAATAATTTTGGATGGGCAGTGAGCTAATGAGGCAAAGTGAGGATCTCTTTTGGGAGCAAGTGGCTCCATCAGATGCAGAAGCAGTAACTGTAGGCAGTGGCAGCCATTTGGCCATGGGAGTGACGGAGGTGTTGGTTTGGTGTGTGGTTGGACTATGGTCCAGCTGCAGCTCAGCCTCCTGTGCTCTTACCTATTTTCCAACCCAAGTCCTTCAGCTTTCCCCAGCATTCTCTGTTTTCTCCCAATATCCTTTCAATAAATCCACTTGTAGCTTCAATCATCTGAATGTGGTTTCTGTTGCTTGCAATTGCAAACACTGACTGGTATACTCTCAAATGTGTATTTAGCCTAAAGTTAAAAATCCAAGTTTCTATGAGGCACTAAAAGACAACAGATGTCAAAGTCCATGTACTGTTTTGCAAACAGACTGGCCCCAAGGCCTGTATCCTGACTCTGGGCACCTTGGGCCAGATGGAAAATATACAAATGAACCAAATAGAGGAGTTTGCTGAGTTGATTTTTGAAAATATTTATTTAGAGTAAGCAGTTGTTGTGCTGTGAGTCCACATCCCAAGGGTGAGGAGTAAGAGAGTGCTTCTTTTCTCACCCCAAGCCTAGTAAGGCGACCCTCACAGAATGCCTGGGAATTTGCTCTATGTTTCCCAAAGTTGGGGTCACAACAAACTGGCTTCTGCCCCCAGGACACCTAGAAGATAGAGAAGGCAGCTGGTATCTGCCTTGGAGATATCCCAAGTGTTGTTTTCAGAACGGCCTTGGCTGCCAGCTTGTCAAAGCACAGAATGAGTGAGTGTTTCCCTGTGAACAAGCAGTGGGCCACGCAGGAGAAGTCCACAGGGCAGGTGTCTTGGATCCTGTCCAATAGGATTATATGGAGTGGTGAAAGCCCTCAGCAGAAAGAGGCTAAATATGTACCGCCAGATAGACCAGGAGCTGAGGAAGGGGTTGCCAGAGACCACTCAGAACAAAGAAGCTGCAGGAGAAAGAGGCCCAGGAGAGAACCACCTCTGGAGGAGGCACAACATGCCCCAGGACAGAAAAGGGGAGTTTACCAAGTCCAGGTAGGGCAGAGCTCCCCTTCTATTGCACCAGTAAGAATTGTCCTATCCTTTCTGTTTTTTCCCTTTCCTTCCCTTTGCTTCAAACATGATGGAGGTTTGAAGAAACAGTGAGAGGAGGCCTAGAAATTCAGAGAGAAGAAACAGAGAAGTCAATGCAACTTCCTTTCTTAATAAGGATCTCCAGTTCAAAGCAGGATTGAGCTAGGGAGAAGTTTAACATCAAGTTTGTGGTTTGGGTTTTTGCATGGGACTAGCCATTTTAGTTTCCGAATCAAGATTAATTTTGTAACTCAGTGTGCCTGTAGAACTATCTGTCACCTAAGAGTGATCAGGAAGGTCAGAGGCCTGCCAGAGTTTTCATCCAGGAATATGAGAGAATTCCAAACTGAAGGGAGATGGCAAGAGACAAAGATTGAGTTGTGATTTGATTATGTCTTGAGTTCATCCTTGTGCAGCCAGTTATCTGTGCTCACATAAACTTTTGCTACATGGTGAGATATTTGAGTGCTGGCTTCATGGCCGGGCTAGAATCCCA
Source organism: Cabassous unicinctus (assembly GCA_029593785.1). Lineage (NCBI taxonomy): Eukaryota > Metazoa > Chordata > Mammalia > Cingulata > Chlamyphoridae > Cabassous > Cabassous unicinctus. Next base: position 7,279 of record JAQZBX010093068.1, read on the forward strand.
CTTCACGATAAAATTTAGTCACCTGTGACATGGAGATGATTATCGCACCTCATGATTATAGGTTTGTAAGCATTGCTCTTGGACCAAACCCAGATAAAAGGACAGTGTAGAAAGAATTTGGCAGATTTCTCAGATCCCGGTGGAAAGGCTCTCCTGAACAGTATCACCAGAAGCTGTCTGTTTATTAATAGGAAGGGTGCAAGAAAAAGACAGGGTATTTCCACTTCATGTAGTAACCTCATTTCCAACATGATTCTGTTATTGGCAAAATAAAAGAGGAATCTGACCTACTCTTATAGTGGATGAATGTGGGCTCTCTTCCTACAAAGCCATGCCCCATTTGTAATGTTGCAAGAACCCACGCCACAGGATTGTGTGAAGATACAATGAAATAGAAATAATGCATATAAACCATTTCATAGTGTTTGATATATAGTAAATCAATTTAATCTAAAATTACCAGTGTCCATTTTTATGATTTTGGTAAGCTATATATCCAGTGTTTAATGTATTTAACTCTTCTTGTCCCAGTTCAATTGGTTATCAGAAAATAAAGCTGAAAGAGACATCTAGGGATTATTTATGATAGTCTCACCTTCTCTATGGTCAAGTCAACTTTCCAACCATTCATGATTTCCACCATATTTTATACTTTTGGTAGGTACACAGTGATGCTCCTTAATGCAGTTGGATTGCACAAGAAAATATTTTCTTATATCTTATATATTTCTTATCTCTACCTCGATTTTCTTTGATAAAATTTTAACTGATTTATTTTGTTTGAATACCTATAAATATGAAAAATTAGATAGCAATTGACACATTGAACCCCCCTCCAACATACTCAAACACACTTCCACTAAGGTATCATTTATTTTTATCTTTTTCAGGATCAGCAACTGAACTCTTTCATCTAATACTTCCCTGATTTTCCATCAGTTTATTCTTTATAATTTCAGCCTTTCACATTTTATCTTATGATGTATGGCCAAAATTGGATACTTTAAGTGTTCTGACCATTGTTGGATGTAATGAAAGGATTATTTCTGAGCATTTAAATATTGTAGCATATAATACAATGCTATACAGTACTTATTTTTAAAAATATCTTCCTTATTATAAATGCCCTTATTAAAAGAATGTGTTGCTTCAGCAATCACTGGTTGGCTACATAATAGCATTGGCTGCATTCACCTTCCCTGAGTATCACCAGCTACATGGGCTTTTCAGGGTTTATCAATAGAAAGTGTTTCCCTGAATTGAATATTTAGTTGAAAGCTTAAATTCCTCTTTCTGGAACCCTACAACCAGGGTCCAAACAAAAATTATAGGCAAAGGAGAAATTTAAAACATAGTGAAGTGTTGAGAAGAAATCAAAATTGTAAATAATAAATTACCCAAATCCCACTAAAAGAACATTAATCCAAGAAGAGAAGAAAATTAAACGGAAAACTTTTCTTGATTTCTCTAATATATGGCAATTTCCCTGGGGAGACAATAGGTTTAAAGGAATTCAAACATCAAAATGCTTGCTCAATTCATCCAGTAATTAGGTGCAAAAGAAAAATAAGTTTCATTAAAAAACGAGAACCAACTTTGACCTTTGTGTTGACCTGAGGCAATATATTTTTATAAATGCATTTGGAGTTCAAAGATTTATTTATTTTCTCCAAGTGATGTTATATCTCTTAAAAAGAGGGATCAAATGAAATGATAGTTCTCATGAATATGAATCATAGTTCGTTTGCCCTGGTCCTGAGACTTTAACTTTCATCTGAACCCAGGGATCCGATCTTCTATAGTTGGCAAAATCTGATTCACTCTGGGAAAAGAATCACATTCAGAGTTTTTTCTAGTCAAAATCTGAAGTGGCCTAAAAAGAAAATGCCAGAAGACCCAGAGTAAATTATAGAAATAAATTTCAAGACTCTTTAAAAACAATTTTTTAAAACTTACAATGTATTCTCAGGTTGCTAAGGAAACAAAATAGCACTACTGTGTTTTACCACTTAATTGGTCATGGCATTGGAAAAATATATTTTATATATTCAACAGATTCATCTCAGTCTTATTTACACTGGCAGATCAATGCACTTGACAATGACTATATTTCAAACATAATGGGAAACTGGGTTATGATTCTAGGTGAAGATATATATATATATGGAATATTGGAACAAATTCATAATCAGATCAGAAAAGTAAGAAGTGTCTAAAATGCTTCTTCCTGAGGAAAAATGAATAAGTCTTTGATACATGACCAAGGAAGAAAGATCATCACAAAATTTTTCTTTTCATTTCTTTTTCACTCAATCATTTTCATCACAGATTTTAATATCAACTCGTAGGAGGGTACAGATGGAGCAGGGGAATGAAATATATTATGTGTATTGAAGAACGATATTTCTCAGTGCTATGTCATAAAGCATTCTTTCTTTTTTTTAACCTTATTGTATTCTGTATATAAAGCCTCTATCAGATAATGAAATCCTCAAAACAAGGAATGTCTTAATTTGCCAGGACTGCTAGGACAAATATCACACAATGGGTTGGCAAGAAGAATTTATTAGCTCACAGTTTGGAGGGCTAGAAGTCTAAAATCAAGATGTTGGCAAGGCCACGCTTTCTCCCGGAGTCAGCAGAGTTCTGATGCTGGCAGACCTCCAACACATGGCGAAGCCCTTGGTCTCCTCCTGTGGCTTTCTCTGGCTTCTGGCTTCTATGTCTCCTTCACGCTGAGTCCAAACTTCCTCTTTTTATAAGGCCTCCAGTAATACAAAGAAAGATTCACTTTAGTTCAATGTGTCCACAAGTTAACTAATATTAACTCCTTCAAAAGGTCCTATTTACAAATGGGTTCACACCCTCAGGAATGCAGATTAAGATTAAAACATGTCTTTTATCAGGGTACATGATCCAATCTAGCACAGTGATTTTGTATAATTCATCTTTACGTTTTTAGTTCCTAACACATTATCGCCCACACAGAGAAAATTCTCAAAGCATGAGTAACAAATTATTTGCCAATACTATTTCATCTTTATACTTTAGTTCTCAAGGACTTCAGTAAAATTTCATTTGTCATCTTAATATAGAGGAAATAGTGAAAGACTTAAAGGCAGAAGGCCTGGGTTCAATTTCTAACTTTTCAACAAATGAATTGTATGTCCATTTTATTCTCAATTAAATGGGAATAGTGAAAAAGGAAATACAATAAAATTTAAATGACTCAATAAATTAGGATGTTTTATGCTAATAAAGAAATGAGACACCTATATTAATGATACACAACTTGAAGTAGAGTGACCTCACAAAGAAACAAATAAAGTCATTTGTCCAAATTGGAAATTGAACATGTGCCACAAAGGCATTTATTCTTTTGGGGTTGTAGTTTTGGCATACTTTCAGTGTAAAAATCTTGAAGGAGCCTCTTCTCATTAGGACCAGCCAGGATTCCCAGATCAACTTCCTCAATTTTTGCTAGGGAAAGCTGCTACTAGAGAATGCAGGGTTGTAGGTTTGTGGTGATTTTTTTTTCTTTGTTTTTTATTATCTGTAATTTCTAATTTTGCAGTATTAACTGTGGATTACTTATTTAAAAAACAAAACAAAGGCATTTTGTCCTTTAAATGGCGATGCTGCAGGGAGGGCTCCATTTGTAAAACAGAAAGTGCTCTATTGTTAAACAAGAGAAAGGCAGTACTACACACACGACTTTTAAATGTAGAACATCAATACAAACAAGACATAGATATGCAGAGAGGTTAGCTGATGTGGTAGACACAACAATTTACCAAAATCCATGTCCCCTTCTTTTTCTAGACATATGAAAGGACAATACATCCCTGCCCTTTTGAAATTCATCATGGCTATATGATTTGCTCTGGCAAATGAAACATGAACAGAAGTAACAAGTGTCACCTCTGGGCAGAAGCATTTAAGAACTGATGGACAATTCTGCGTGTTCTCCTCCCCTCCCTGCATATGAAAAGACAACGTGGTGCATGGGGTACAGCTACAGGATGGCAGAGCATCTCTCAACCTGGGTCACTAGGGTGCTGCGTAGAAGACTGTTCCCCTGGACAGTTGCCTGGTCCTGCAGCAGACTTTTTACCAGTAAGAAGTACACTTGTGTTTAGTTAAGCCATCAAAATTGTGGTGTTGTCTGTAGCTACAGCATCACCTGGTCTCTTCTGATTAACATAGTTAGCATACATAATAGCCCAAAATACGAAAGACTTGAGTTTGGTAGGAGCCCTTTCTAGAATATGGTGGAAAACCAAAAGGTATACCATGGCAGGGGTTGAGGGCAAAGGATTCAAGGCTTATTGGGTAAAGTGAGCTTGATATACTTACTGCCCCTGATTCGACCCCTGGTAAGGACCGCCTGTTCGGTGGCTACTGCACTAGCTAAGTCTTCAGGTTTCTGAAATCGTTGACACATGGTAACTCTTTACACCATTTTACATCATCAGATGTTGCCAGTTTAGGGCAATGTTTCCCAAAGTGTTTGCTCCATGTGATGTTAATGGATATTCCATGACAACTGGGTTTTAGTTTAAATATGGCTGGAAAAAGTTGGATTAAATAAACCTAAACAAGTTTATTTACTGCAGTATTCTTTATGCAATATTTTACTGTATATTGTTAACCTTTAAAAGGAGGACAGAGTATTTCCAGAACTTATTTTGGAATTCTTGTTTTATGGAGAATCTTGAAAGGTTAATGCTTCTTGGAGTCCAATTTCAAAATTGCTAGTAGAAAGCAAATTAATGGAGCCTCTATGGTCTGCTGATCTTCACTCAGTATTAGAAAAGGTCAGTCTTTCCTAATGAAATAATGGCTCTCTTACCTCTAATTACCAAGTTACACAGATAATCTCAAGTTTCCTAAAATTCTTAATTTAAAAAATGAAC
>JAQZBX010093069.1:0-12199 GCA_029593785.1 Cabassous unicinctus
TCTCTCCTTCTATTTTGCTCATTCCTCTAATTTCTCAGGAAGAGCCTCTAACAGCCTAGAGGAAAGTCAGAAGTAATGGTTTCTAGAAAAAGGGAAGTAAGACTTCATGAAACTACCTGGACACACACCTAATTTAGGAGAGAAGGACTGGATGCAGAGGAGTCCAGCAGTGTTGACTGAAATTTCTGGGCCCTAAATCAATGGAGAAACTCAGGACTCCTTTTTTATGCAGCTAAGGGGACTTTATAAATTTTTTTTTATTCCCTTCTCAGACTTGTGTTCTCCATCCATTGCTGGGCATATACCCATCCAAAAGCATCTGGATCTTCAGTTGTTGCCTCTTTTAAAAAAATATTTAAATTGAAATAAAGTTCACACAGCATAAAATTAATCCTTTAAATTGAATAATTTAGTGGTTATTAGCATATTTGGAAGATTGTTCAGCCATCATCACTATGTAAGTCCAGAACATTTTCATCGCTACAAAGGAATCCCTGTACATTCACAGTCATTCCCCATTCCTCCTTCTCTCCAGCCACTAACATCTACTAATTTACTGTCAGTCTCTCTGGATTTGCTTAGGATATTTCATTTTATGGATTCACATAGCTTTTCTCTTTTGTGACTGACTTCTTTCATTTAGCATGATGTTTTCAAGGTTATCCATGTTGGAGCATGTATCAGCAATTCATTTTTTTTACAGGTGAATAATATTCCATTGTGTGGATATGCCATATTTTGTTTCTTCATTCATCAGTTTATGGATATTTGGATTGTTTCCACTGTTTGATTTTTATGAAAGATGATGCTTTGAATATTCATGTTGAGGTTTTGGTGTGAACATTAGTTTACAAATATCATAGATATATAACTAGGAGTTGCTGGGTTATATGATAATTGGTTAACATTTTGAAGGACCACCAAACTGTTTTCTACAATGGCTGCACAGTTTCATATTCCTAACAGCAGTGTATTCCTACCAACCTCACCAATAATTGTTAATATCCATTTTTTTATTAAAGTTTGTGTACTGGTATCTCACTGTGGTTTTGATTTTCATTTCCCAGTTGACTAATGATTTTGAGCATCTTTTCATGTCTTTAATGGACGTTTTTACATCTTCATTGGAGAAATGCCTATTCAAAATCTTTGTCCATTTCTAATTGCATTATTTGTCTTTTTATCATTGAATTGTAAAAGTTCTTTATGTTTATTGGATACTAGACTCTTAGAAAAATGATTTGCAATTATTTTCTCCCATTGTGTAGATTTTCCTTTAAATTTCATTATAGTATCCACTGAAGCATAAACAATTTTCATTTTGATGAAGTCAAAATTACCTGATTTTTTTTGGTTTAATGTGCTTTTGTTGAGTATCTAATAAACCATTATGTAGTCTAAGGACACATAGTTTTCATCTATGTTTTCTTCTAAGAGATTTACAAAGTTGTCTCATAAATTTATGTTTCATATCCATTTGAGATCGCTTTTGTATATGATGTGAGCTACTGGTCAAACTTCATTTTTGGTATGCCATTATTCAGCCGTCCTAGCATCATTTGTTGAAAAGAATGTTATTTCCCACATTGAATTGTTTTGTTACTCTTGTTTAAAATCAAGTGGCCATAAATATGATGATTTATTTCTGAACTCTTAATTCTATTTCATTGGTCCTATACTCATCCTTAAAACAATAATGTACAGTTCTTATGATATAGCTTTGTAGGAATATTTAAAACCTGGAAGTATGAGTTTTCCAACTTTATTTTTCCTTCCAATTCTGTTTTGTTTTGTTTTTATTCTGGGTCCCTTGCATTTCCATATGAATTATAGGATAAGCATATCAATCTCTGCAAAATGCCAGGTTGGATTTTGAAAAGAATTGCATTGAATCAATTTATCGATTTGGGAGTATTGCCATCTTAATATGAAGTCTTTCAAATTATAAACATGGAATTTCTTCCTATTTATTAAGTCTTTTATAATGTCTTTCAACAATATTTTGTAGTTATCAATGTATCAATTTTCTACCTCTTTTAAAAATATATTCTTAATAGGTTATTATTTTTTGTACAATTTCAATATAATTATTTTCTTTCCCATTCTCTAGGATCCAGTCCAGGATTATGCATTTCCTTTGTCACCTTCTAGCTTCCTATGTTATAGAATTTACTTGAAACCTGATTTATTCTGCTTAAATAGGATTCCACTGGTCAAATCTGGGACAATTTGAGCATTGAAATAAATAACAAAAGCAGATTCAAATATATATTGAATAAAATAATTAGGGGAACAGAAAAGTCCTTTCTTATGGTAGAAAGCCAAATAAATAAAGAAGCAGTGATGGAAATGGAAAACCACAGTTGGCAACCATCAGGGTGTTTGTTGATTAAGTGAAAGTGATGAATGAATATAAGCTCTGGTGGATGAAAGTTGGGTGGAGAATATGATATTGACAATCTCAGAATATATCTCACCATAAAATTTCATTTATTGCAAAGGGAAATCCCATTTTTGCATGTTGAGAAATGTTCAGAAATGTCACCCACTTATCAAGTTGACATCATCAGGGGTGGTTGGATTGTTCTCAGGTCCATCCTAATGGACTGCATTGAAGAGAACCCAGACTCAGGCTGGGAGTGTAGGGCCAAGCCTGCTCAAAGGAAACTTAGGCAGACTAGGGTTGGGGTCATCACTTTTCTTTAATCTGTCAAGATGTGTAAGTGAGGGAATGTGTCAGGAACAGTTCTAATTTGAAGGAAGGCTGAATTGAAATGGAATAGAGACATTTTCTCCATAGTAGGGGCAGTTGGTGAAATTTGAAGGGGTCTGTAGATTGGATCATAATATTGAAACTCTTCTGATTTGGGTTTGTGTGCTTAACTAAAGTAATGTCTCCATTTTGGGGAAACATACACAGAATATTTTGTGTTTTGTTTTTGAGGCAAATGTGTGGTAAAGATATAACCATTAAGGAAGCTGAGGGAGGAGATCAGGAGTTTTTTATACACTTATTTTGATTTTTTGATAAGATTTATAAGTTCTATGGTTATTTCAATATAAAATATATTTTAAAATGATTATGTAAAGCCCGTGACAGTAAAATAGAACATTTAACCCTAACTAGTCAAATCCACTTCAGCCAAAGTTGTGAAACCACTGCTCACTCTCTTAAGAGTCTAAATTTTATTAAGAAGGCAGTATATGAATATTATACTAATGACCTCTATGCCCTTGGTGTTGTGAGTGACTTGGGTGGTATGCAAATAGCAGGGCTTTTGGATACCATTTTTCCACATGAAGCCCTTCTTCTATGGCCACTCTAAAGACTGTCTACACTTTACCCCAGGCTGAAAGGCATAGAGAGGGATGTCTTCTTGAGTAGCTGCCTCTTCCAGTCTAGCCCATGATACTTCATAGTCTCTGCTTAAGTTGCCTCTCCAAGACCTTGGGAATCAGCTCAGGTCTAAGTTATGTCTTTGGTTGTGCTGCTTTGTGTTGGTTTCATGCATGTGTGTTTTAGGAATCAGTTGGGGAGCTTCTTGGAAAGAATTTGGTATTCTCCTCAATGACTCTCTCTCCTCTTGGATTCTTCTTGGGGTTTTAGTGTCTATGATGGTACTAGAGGTTGACTTATCACAACTGCAATTTACAGGATGTTGATTGGCTTGAGGTTATCATATTCTGGGATTTCTCTCTTTCTGACAAGGAGGCAAACCTTGGTGTGTGGTTCAGTCCAGGGAGCTTGGCTGAGGCATCCTTCAAAATGGGTAGTAGAAAATGGCTTGAGGTGGTCACAAGTTGAGTTTGGCCCATCTAAATTAAGAGCCCTTCCTTGTGGCTAAGATGTGCAGTGACCTGTCCATGGCCCAGGTGGAAGCCAAGGGGCAGAGCAAGGACTGGGAGGCCACCCTTAAAGGGTCAGGCCATTCTCCATAGTCACTGCTAACATACTAAAATGTCCTTCCTCTCCCACAAGAAAGAGCATGACAATCTCCATTAGACAAAGGTCCTGGGAGTCTGAATGAGAGTGAAGGGGGCTGGGCCTTCTGGAGGTGAGCCCATGGGCCTTGGGAAGATAGAAGGAGCTGATTTTAGCTGAGAGGGGTGGAGCAAGAATAGGCCCATGGCAGAAGAGCACCCAGCACAAAGGACTGTGTAGTGCAGGGTGAAACTGAACTGTATTGACACAAGGGGAGGGTAACTTGGGGTCTGGGTCTCACCTGGGCTGAGTGGTGGATGAGGCCCACAGAAGGAGGTGGGCTGTGCAAAGTGGAAACCACCTGGAGAGCTGGAACTGAGGGTGGGCACTCCAGCAGGGCAGCAAAGGACAAGGAGAGGCAATAGGACCAGGTGCAGAGCTTTACCAGCTCTGGGAGAAGAGATGGTGAAGTAAACTGAGTGTTGCCAGCTCAGGGAGATGGGAGGTGAGGTAAAATGAGACAGGGTATGGGGAACTGGGGATTGCAGTCCTGTGACTCCCACAGACTCATGATAGTAGCTGAGGTGACCAGGACAGGAGCAAGTAGGCAGTGGTTAGAGGATGAACTAGGATAACAGGCTAGTTGCAAAAGGAAACTGGAGAAGAAGGAGCAAAGCTGGGCAGATTTTAGGGAATAGAGAGGAGCAGAGAGTGGAGAAGAGAGAAAAGACCCTCAAGGCAGGGAGGAACAGCCCCTTGGGCCCAAGTTCAAGAGCTAAGGAAGGGTATGCAGGTAGAGGAGGGAGTGTTGGAGTGAGTACTAGGAATTGAGGAGATGAAACTGGCAGTGATGTAGGTGGGATCAGGGGGCAGAGACATGGGGATGTCTGCCTCAACCATGGGGTAAACTCTAGGGGGAAGTGAGGTGATGTGATGGGGTCCTGAGGTGAGGACTGGACATAAACGAGGATGAAGGGAAAGGAAGGAGAAAGAGTTGGGGGTAAACTGAAGCCAGCAACAGGGCAGAATTGAGGAAAGGGAGGGGAAGGGCCAGGGCATAGCATCCTGAGTACGAGACCTCAGCTGAGGGGCACAACTTTACTGAGGTGAGCTTATGAGGGGGTAAACCAGGGTGACCCAAGCCTCAGGCAACTGGGGCCATCTTGGGGGAAGAGAAATAGGTATAAAGAGATGTGAGTCCAAGTCGGTTGGGTGCATATCTGTCTCATCGGAGTAGAAACGGGGATCAGAGGCTCTTGGTGGCCCTCCATAGCTGAGGTGGCAGGGAGGTGAGATGAAGGGGAAGCAGCAGCAGAATGGTGAGAGGTCTGGAAGGACAAGGCAATGAATGGAGCAAAAGACACTTCGGGCTTGATCTGAAGGGAGGGGTGGGGCTGAGGGAAAGGGTGAAGGGCAGAGAAGCCATGAGAGCCTCAGTGGGGAGGAAGGAAGAGTGAGAGAGTCTGGTGAGGCAGGCGATGAACGCTGCTGCCTAGGGGAGAACTGGGGCTATTGTTGTGGAGCTGAAGGGAGTGAGGAGAGAGTTTAGAGTGGAGGGTGTGGAATAAAAATGGCACCTAGTAGAGGAGGCTGTGCTCTGTGCAAGGCAAACCCAGAGGAGAGGAATGGAGGCCAGGAACATGGAGGTGAAGTGGCAAGTGAGAAAAATAGTTGAGGTAAAGCAGGAGCCCAGAGGGCAAAAAATAATGGGTGTGAATGAGGGACAACAAGAGAGAGAGAGAAAAAAAGGGAAAGTCAAATTCACCAATTCAGTCACTTCCAGGTGATAGCTGGGGTGGGGTAAGAAGCTGGGTGGGGAGGGGGCATTCAATGATCAGAGAGGAGGTGAAACACCTGCAGGTGAGTTCAGGGAAGTGGAGACTGTGTTGTATGTTAAAAATCTGTTAATATTCTGTAGAGTCCTTGGAAGTGAAATAAAAAATAAACAAACAATGACACACACAACATCTCATGGTTCTGTCTTGGGATTGTTGTCTACAAGTGGCTTTGTTATTTCTCCTCATGCAGAATGAAGTGGTCCAAGATTTTGCTCTCCTGGAAACAACCCCCTTCCTGCTCTGTTATTTCTTCCTGACACTTATCTATGCCTGACACATATAGGATAATTTTATGGACAGCTATCCCTCTGTGATGTGAGTTCTGTACTCCTTCCAGGAGGAAGCATGGGCTTTGTTCCTAGGGAGCCCCAGCAAGAGAACAGGCCTTACTCCCAGGGGGTTCCCAGGCCCTACCCCTTACCTCCTGGACACTCAAGTAGGGATGAGGGAGCACTTCTGAGAGAGCCACTAGTGGTCTCTCTAGATTGATTGTGTACCAAGAGTCACAGCTAAAATCCATTCCAAAAGAGGGAAAATTACATTCTGCCTTATTAAACTATTAATAAATATTGCAGCCTGACAATATTTCATACTTTTATGAAACATTTCAATATAAAAAGTGAAATAAGGAAGAGTGGTGCATGCAACCTCAGGTTAATTCATAAAATATTACAAAGGTTTATTTTCAAACACTAGTAAAATGCCTACTACCTATAAAAACATAGCATATATGGTACAAACTCATTAATAATCATAAAAATTCTAAAATAATGTATGACTCATCTCCACTTTAGAGCAGAGGAAACTGAGGTGCAGAAGGGTTCAGTTATAAAGTCACACAGGTGGCTACCATGGGGATCAAAACTTACAGGGTCTGTCTTGTTCTGCCTAGAGAAGCCCACACCAAATCTTGGTGTGTATTTCTGTATTTCTCTTTCATTTCTCAGCAAGCTCTGTTCTTTTTCCCATTTCCCAAATAAGTTCTTTTTACTGGCCTAACTAAACTGGCATGTAAACACACACACACACACACACACACACAAAAAAAAAACTTATTGGGTCTGCCATTTGTGACATGAGAAACCACCACCTACTTACTTAACTTAGAGTTATTATGGTTAGACAATAGGGTAACTGAAATTTTAAAGAATTAGACAAATGCAACAGTATTATTTTTAGACAGGGATTAAATATATCAGGGTCAAAAACATTGTGCTAATTTATAGAAGCCAGATGCAAAAGGCTAAGTATTATATGATTTCATCCATATGAAATGCCCAGAAAAGGCAAATCTATAGCAATAGAAACAGATCAGAGTTTGTCTGTGGCTGGGAATGGAAGCAGTATTGATTCCAAACCCCATAAGGAATCTTTTGGTGTGGGGAGATTTTCTAAAACTGGATTGTGGTAATAGTTACCAACTCCATAAATTTGCTAAAAATCACTTAAAATGAGTGAGGTGGAATATATACTATAACTCAAAAAAATTCAGTAAATATAAAAAATAAACTTATTGGGTCTGTTGCCAGATTCTGGACCCCTTATCTGCTCTTGACCTGCCATCATTCCCTACCTGGTTACAGCCTCTGTGTCTCCTTTCAGGGTGCCATGATGTTGAATTGGTTATTCAGCAACCTCACACATGGCTTGATGTTTTCCACTCTCTGGCTTCACAGTAGAATTCCTTCTTAAAAACAGTGCTATCTCAGGCTTCCCCAGGGATGTGCTGATTAATTGGCCTTGGGTGAGTCCATGACTTTGGGATCCTGACACTGTGGGGAGAGTACAGCACAGCACAGCTTATCTTAGAGGATTTATCCTTGAGGTTTTGGTTCAGTGTGTATGGAGGGAGGAGAAGGCAGCAAGGCAGCAATCAGGTAAAGGCCAAGACATTGTCCCATCCCAAGGGACAAAGTACAAGACACCCCTTTTGTGAGAACTTTCACATTGTTTGGAAATATTGCATTAAATTAATAATTAGAGGGGAGTTTTTGATGGCTAAAAAGCCAGGGGGGCTTTGTTTTGCTGGAGTTTTCTCTTGTGGGCCACTGTGTTGGGATCCCAGCATATGGCCCTGTCTGGAAAAAAATTGTGGGTGCCTAGCTCAGGACTGGCATGGAGCAGGTGTGGGGTGTGGTCTTGGGTGAACTGCTGCACTTTTCTGGACCATTGCAGATGCTTTAGGAAAACTTCTAAGGAAAGTTCTATGTCTATGAGGGCAAAGTTTCCTGTTTTGTGCTACAGGTGACCACCCAGGGTCAGAGTCAAGGGCTGGGGGCCACCCAATGATTCTGGATGGATGTTTAGATGCTACCCACCATGAACCTGCTAGTCCAGGTTCCTTGCCTTCTGAGAAATCTGGCAAATAGGGTTAAAGGTATTTGTAGTGTTACCCTACGGTATGGATGGAGACAGCTGGTGTGGTGAGAAGAAGAAATGAAAGGAACTGAGATCTGTTAAGGAAACAGATTCAGAGTGGTATAAATATCTGCCCAAAGGCTAGGAGGGCAGGATTTTAGATAGTGGCAATTACAGGCCTGGCAGAAATGTGGTTCAGGCCCCAGGAGCAGGCACCTGGGGGCTGGGGGTTTGTGGAGGGAGGCCAAGTGAGTGTGGAGGACAAGAGGGGAGGAATGAACTGTGGTGCAGTCACAGGATGGGTAGCAATGCAAGGACTGGGAGAAGGGAGTTGAACTGAGGTGCTTCAAGCAAGGGGAGATGAAGGGAAATGAAGGGACCTGACTCAGGAGAGAAGGGAGGGCAACTATGGGAGGGAGGGGAAGGGAGGTGCAATGATGAGAGAAGAGTGGGGGAAGAAACTAGAGTTGAAGGGAAAGAGGGTGAAGGGGAAGTGAGAAGAGATGTAACCTGAAAGGAGGAGAAGACAGAGGAGGTGAGCTGAGGGAAGGAGAAAGAAAGGAATCAGAGAGGGGTGCTTGGAAAGGAAAATTGAAGGGAAGTCAGGAGAGAACAGGTGGAAGGAGAACAGGGGAAAAGAGGACAAGGAAACTGAACTGAGGGGAGAAGAGTTCACAGTAAGTAACTGTCTCAACCTCCCTGTTCATCTTGGGCAGCTCCCCACCTTTACTGAAATTAAACCCAACCTAGGGCTACATACAGGTCACCAGGTTTATGCTCCTTCCTGTCTAATTGGGGTCTGTCTCTGCCTCTGGTGAGAAACTTTCAAAAGCTTTGTGGGATGTGCTCCCAATGACAGGAATCCATGCAGGCCCTTTACCAAGGCTGTTCACCCCATATGGAAAGAAACACATAGAGATCTTTGGGAAGAACATCCAATAACCAGGCCCAAGGTGGGGCCATGATACTCAGAAATGCCCCTCTGGGCACACTGGCTAACCTGGGCAGATCTCCCATACCTGTGGAATACTTAGAAAAATTTTCATGTTTCACATTTGGAGAACTAGCCCCACCTGTGACAGACCCTGGCTAGGAGTGCACTCCCAACATCCCCCTTCTTAGCCCAGGTTAGTCCCTGCCCAGGTCATTCGTGGCCCAGGTCAGTCATAGCCTCCAGTGAGGGAATGAGGAAAAATTTTTGGAGCTGTTTGCAATGATTGGGGACAAAGTGAGACTGCTGCCAGTCTCAGGGTGCCCTCCCTAGACATCTCTTGTGGGCCATGGCCCATTTCTGTCTCCAGGGGGAGACACTGTAAGTTTTTCTAGAGGTTCTTTGGGAGACAGTTTCCCACATGGTAGTGTGGCCAAGTCCCAGTCCTGGGTGCCTTTACTGGGAGTCTCTGGCTGATTTAGGCTGGTACTTGTCACAAGATGAGGATTATGGAATCTTCTTCATGTGGCATTTTCCACAAGTGGGCACATTTATAGTCACACAGGCATCTCAAATGTAATGTTTATAAAGTTAACCAAATGAAGACAAACCAAGATGCAGCAGGTTTGCAAGGAGTTTAAGTTGAATAGCCTCAGTTAATGTGCAATGAGTGATTGTTGAATGAATCTTAGAAGGAGTGCAAGGAACAAAGTTAGATGCAACTGCTTAGTTGTGCAACATGTATATGATGCGTAGTAAAGAGACAGGGCACTTTATTTTTAAGAAAAGTTGTAGGATTACAAAAAAATAATGCAATAAGTAGAGTTCTCATATACCTCTCCCCATTATTAACACTTTGCATTAGTGTGCTACATTTGTTACAATTGGTGAAAGAATAATATTATAATTGTGCTATAATATAGTAAATAACCATAGTCTATGGTTTCCAATAGGGTTCCCTGTTTTTGTTGTACAATCTTATGTATATTTTAAATTTTATATTCTAGTAACACACATATAACCTAAAACTTCCCCTATTAAACACATTCAAATATATAATTCAGTGCTCTTACTTACTTTCAAAATGTTATGCTTTCATCACCATAATTCATTACCAAAATCTTCTGTCTCCCCAAGTACAAAATATACACAGTTTAAGCATTAACTCCCCATTCCTTATCCCCATCCTGACCTCTGAGAATCTACGTTCTAGTTTGGTTCTCTGAATTGGCTTATTCTAATTATTTGACATCAGTGAGATGATGCAATAATTCTCCCTTTCTGTCTTGCTTATATCATGCAACATGACATCTTCAAGATTTCTACATGTTGTCACATGTACCAGAACTTCATTCATTTTTATGACTAAATTATATTCCATTGTATGTTTGCACCATATTTTGTTAATTCATTCATTGGTTGATGAACATTTGGGTTAGTTCCATCTTTTGACAATTGTGAATAATGTCCCTATGAGCATCAGTGTGCAAATATCTGTTTGTCCCTGCTTTCAATTCTTTTGAGATTACCAGGTTATTTGGTAATTCTATACTTAATTTTCTGAAGAACTGCTAATATGTCTTCCATCATGGCTGTATCATTTTATATTCCCACCAACAAAGAATAAATCTTATTACTCCACATCCTACACTTGTAATTTTACTTTTTAAAAAATAACTGTAGCTATTCCAGTGTGTGTGAAGTTGTATCTCAGTGTGGTTTTGATTTGCATTTCCCTGATGGCTAATAAGGTTGATCATCTTTTCATGTGCTTTTTGGCCACTTATATATTGTTTTTGGAGAAATGTCTCTTCAAGTCTTTTGCCCATTTGTTAATTGGTTTTACTGTTCAGTTGTACATTTCCTTAAATATTCTGGATAGTAAACCCTTATCAGATAGGCAGTGCCCCAATTTGTCCCCTATTCTGTAGATTGTCTTTTTACTTTCAAGATAGTCTGTCAGCGGCGTGGCTGGTCGGTCGGCCACTGATCGCCGATCTCCGCCGCTGTCGGCTGCCACTGCCGATCGCCACCTCTGGGCAGTCCCTTGGTGATCCAGCGGTCAGGGGACAAAGGCAGAGGGGTTGCGGCTCACAGGGCTCAGGCATCCCCAAGCACAGCGAGCCAAGGGTCGGGGTCTGCGTCTCAAGCTGCAGATGAGAGTGGGGAGTCGGATGCTTCCCGGTTACTAGCGGATGGCGAGCAACGAATATGGAGACAATAGCACACTCCGGAGACAAGGTTGGGCTCCAAGTCTGAGTTTATTGGGCGGGCTCTGATATTTATACAGAGCGGGGAGGGTTGAGTGAAACAGGAGAAGGGTAAGGCATACTGGGCAGATTCTGATTGGCTGGGATGGGTCTATGTCCATACAAAGTATGGAATGTGTATGAGAGAAAGTGGGTGGGGCTGAGTTGCGGTTGCCATCTTGAAGCACATGGCAAGGAGAGGTTGCTCCAGATGTCAGCAGCCGATTGGCTGTGGTAGCTGCAAAAGCGTCTGTCCCTGGTTGGTTGCAGCATTTGGCGCCAAGACGGTGTTTACGCCCTGGTTTTCTCGGGTAGTGTGCTCAGAGCTTCCGTACCGCCCTCGCCACCCCCCCACACCTCCTCCCACAATAGTCCTTTGATGCAAATTTTTTTTTTACTTTGATGCTCGTGCTTTAGGTGTAAAAACAAAGAAACCATTGCCTAACATAATGTCCTGAAGATTCTTCACAATATTTTCTTTTGAGTCTTATAGTCTTGGTTCTTATATTTTGGGCTCTGATTCATTTTGAGTTAGTTTTTCTATATGGTCTGAGGTGGAGATCTACCTTCATTCTTTTGAATATTGACATCCAATTTTCACAGTGCCATTTGTTGAAAAGTCTATTCTTTCCTAGTGAATGGATTTGGCTGCTTCCTTGTCAAAAGCAATTAGATGAGATAGAAAAAGATGGCGTCGGCTTAGGAGGGTGACTGCAAGCAGCTCCCAGATAACGGCAGAGAGTGGACAGGGTGCGGCACGGGTGTCTGTGCTGTGGGTGTGTGGCGTAAGAAGCTTGGGACATCTATCTGGACAGATCGATGGTGTGGACTGAACCATAGAGATTCGTGAGTTTTAAGCCTGCCTGTGGTGCTTAACACAGTCGGCTGTCCCCCACCCTTA
>JAQZBX010093070.1:0-12226 GCA_029593785.1 Cabassous unicinctus
TTCTAAAGTGTTTGATATCATGGAGGGTGGGGTAAGAATGTAGAAAAGTATACTTTTGACATTAATATTGTGAGGGAGGAGTTCACTTGAGTCAGTATTGTTCACAGTGAAACAAGTTTATAGTGGGAGGGCTGAGGAAATGTATATTTGGACATTAATTTATATGGTTTCTTACTTCCTATGTTTCTAGATTGATGTTGTGTAATAAGACTTTTTTTAAAAGCAATGTTTATTTAGAAGTCAGCTGGCATTAGTTTCTTGAAGGAAGTGGGTATTAAAACAGTCAATGTAAAAGACACTAAAAACTTGTTAGCAGGAATAACTGAAATATATTAACACTAGTCACTTGGACACTATGTTAGAAGATTGCTTAGACTTTTATCTTACAGCAGAAAGGGAGGTTCAAACAGAACTGCTTTGAAAAAAAAAGTATCTCAATAGATTACAATTTGTTTTTTGGAATTCAATCAATGAAGAAGTGGAAAAAACTAATATTGAGGCAGATGTCCATTTTCCCCAAAGATAATTGACATAAAGCAATTCTTACTTTGTTAGCTTTGAAATCTATATATAGTTTGGTACTTTAAACATGTTTAAGTATAATAATTACATCTCAAGAAAAGTAAATCCAAAGTGTCACATTTAAGGAGCATTATAAATGTTTTATGGTGGTCTAGAAGGTCTACTCATAGTTCATGATACTTAAGGAACTTAGCAGATGGAACCAGGTCTCCATCACTTATAGCAAGTCCTTTAAAGAAAGCCTGAGTCTGCTGTTCAGTGATAATAGGGTAAGGTGGAAGAGACTTACCATACTGGCTTTCCAATTTTAATTCAATAAGATAAAGCAATGCCTTGGATTTATACAGCACTTCATATTTTATAAAGTAATTCCACATATATTACTTGATTTAAAATCCTTTCAATTATTCTGTAAAGTGAACAAGGCAGTTTATCGGTGAGAAAAGAGACTCAGAGGTTAAATGCATGGCCTTAAATCTCAGAATCTTAAGCCTTAGCTCTCTTTAGTTGCTGAACTGGGAAAACACTTATTACTATTGTTATTTCTGCTACACTGTGGTCATATATTTACATGATCTATACTGAGATGAGAACAAGGTTAGTTTTAGAATTAAGCAAAAAAAACTTTATAGAGATGTTTATTTATATGTCATAGGAAATAAACATAACGGAGTTCTTTTTCTTTTAGGGAAAATCCAGAAAGAACTTTTGACTTGGTATTAAAAGTGAAATGTCATGTCTCTGAAAATGAAGGTATGTGTGTGTTGTTAATTCTTAAAATGATTGAGTCTGTCAAAACAAGTGTTAAACTGTAGACTGCTAGAACATGATAGAATCAGGAAAATAATAGTGCTAAATGTGTATTCTGTAACTAGTGTCTCAGATTGCTGTTAATAAAAGGTTTTTTTGTTTTTTTTTGCCATGGGATTGTAAGAAATCATGAATACTATCTGTGCAGCTTGAATTTCAAGTGTGTGTTAAGCCCATATAATTTACATCTCAACTTTACCATTTGTTGATATGATTATCGTTAGTTTTGGTAGAAGGGGCATATCTTTTCATTTTCTTTCGATTGTTTTTGAAAAATTTGTTCCTTTTTAAAAACAGTAGGGCACCTTCTCCTGCCAGTACCAATGGGAGCTACAACTATTCCCTTTTAATGTTTCCAGAATGCAGACTGCAGACTGAGTAGGCCCTTCTGTTGGATTTTCTCCTGTAGCATAGTACTTTCAGAGGGAGGCAAACAATAGTATGACATTGCTTGGAAGGGTTTCTTTCAGCTGTTCATTCTATACAATTTCCTGAAAAGACAAGACAACTTTAATATGGTGACTTTTGTCATCCTCTTGTCCTCCGCCTTTTGTTGTATTTTATATGTGTGTATGTGGGGAGAGGTGGTGGAAAATAAGGAATTACTTTTCTTCCTTATTTCCTTTTTAATTTGTCCTTGTGTGATCTATTTTCATGGACATCTCCAAAGTATGATTTACTTGTAGTACACAGACTATAGATAGCATGATTAAGTGTGGGATTTTTGTGGAGTGTAGCTGGCCGTCTTAAATTGAAGGCTGCTGATGTGCTTAGCTAAAGTCTTACCTTGGCAGCAGTTACTGCTCTTAAGCAATTTAGAGCTGCACACCTTAAAATAGAGTGCCCAGCAAGGCTGTGTTAAAATGGGCATGGCTAATTTTAGGTAGGAAGGCACACACATTTCTGGCTCCACTAGCCCTGCCTGCTCCACTTCTGGACTGCTTGAACTACAGCTGTGTTCAGGCTTGCCCCTTGGCAAGGAGTGATCCTAGATTTTACGGCATCTTTTCCAATTTAAAAGGTTATCTTTTGTTGTCTTATATTAGTAAAAATGTCCATTTGAGTTCTTTCTAGGCCCAACAGAGTTCTCTTTGCAGACTCAAATGGATACATTGTTTTTTCCAGCTCCAATTTAAATCTATTGTATAGTATACTTATGGTATGAATAATTCTTCATAACACTTACCACAACATTAGCTAAGGTGTGTGAAATTATGCTTACCTGATTGTAAAGCAGACTAAATTTGTTTGGGAAACATGGATTCTCTGTAATTTTAAATGCATGCTAAAGTGATCTTGATATAAGGACCCATCTGCCTTATATAACACCTGATCTGTGCATGTGTCAGAGAGATTGTGACCTTTCTATAAAGACTTTGGAATTGTTTACTTCCTCCTACCTCCCTTTGCCTTTTTCCATTTTTCAGGAACATATTATTCCAGTGTTCATTTTCTACCTCTGTTCTTCTTTTGTTACTGTGTTAGTCAGTGTTCTCTAGGGAAACAGAACCGACAGGAGATACCTATAAATAGTATGAGATTTTATAAAATTGTCTCATGAGTCCATGAGGATGCACAAGTCCAAATTCTGCAGGGCAGGCTGCAAACCAGGGGCTCCGATGAAGGTTCCTGATGAGTTCCCCAAGAGACATTGGCTGTCTGAAGTTGAGATGGGAATTCTCTCTGAATGCTGAAACCACTTCCCTGTTTAAGGTCTTCAACTGATTGCATAAAACGTCACTCAGTTTTGGGCAATCTCTTTAGTTGATTGTAGATATAACCAGCCATCTATGCAATCAACTCACTGATGATTAAAGTCTATGAAATGCCCTTGTATTACAATTAGCCCAGCACTTGCTTGACCAAACAACTGGGCACCATTACCTGGCGGAGGTGACACATTAGCCTCACCATCACAGTTACCTTCTTGCCTTTTTGCTGTTTTTTATTGTTTAAATTGCTACTTAATAGAAACATCTTCACTTATATTTGGTGAAGTTGGAAATGCAATAAATGGTTAAAATAAACACTTTTGGCCTCTTTATAGGTTGCAATTAATCCATTCTACTCCTGCACTCCATTAAGATTACTAGTTGGCAGCAAAGTCTAAAGATTTAAAAAAAGCTAAATTCAACCATGTAATAAATAACAACAGCCTTTCTTCTTTTGATTGTAACTTAAATATTATGAATATGACTAATATTTTAGCATCTGATAAGTTATAATTTTTTGTGCTATAATTTTGTGGTATCTATAATTAAGAGGGCTATAAAAATGAAATGTTATGTCAAGTTGAGAGTTTGATGTTTTTATAATGTTTCATTAATTTTCTGCTTTACTGCTAAATATTACAGGGAAATATGTACAAATTAAAGAAGTTACTAGGATATTCTTATTTAACTCTCAGTAATCTATTGTGTATGTTTTAATAAGAGAATGGTATGTTCATCATTTGTTTAAAGTAGAATAAAAGTTTACTTGCTAACATTTAAATTAATATGGATGAAATTCACAGGTAGTAATAGATCTGAAAACAAAATGTGTAAAATTAGGATGCTTTTGGGTTCAAATACAAAACTGGTTTAAATAATAAGGACCCTTGATAGCTCATATAAGAGGAAATTCAAAAGCAGGTCATCGAAGATCTAGGTTGTTTCTGTTTCTCAGCTTTGCTACCCATAGTAATAGCTCCATCAGAAGGCTTAGATTCCTTATGGTTATAGGATGGCTGTCCATAGAAGTTGGAACTCTGCTTTCTTGTTTATGACTATGGGGGTGACAGGCACTAGCTTCTCATACCTTTCTTTTTAGAGCCAGAAAGTTTCTTTCCCAGAATCCCACAGGGCACTTCTCCTTTGATCCCAGTGGTCTAAGTTAGCATGGGCCTGACCGTTCCTGAAATAATTGAGGCAGAATGGTTAGGTAGTGAGATTACTGTGATTGATTTACTGAGCATCTGGCAAGCGATAGATGTTGAGAAATAAAATAAAATGTTTTTTGTAAATGGTTTCTAAGAATAATGGTTTATTTTTTGATGACTTTCTTTGATTAAGTAAAAAATATGATGCTCATTATAGGCTTGGTTTAAACCAAGATTGGTAATATTATGTTAAGGTATTTGGTATGTTTCTCTTGCTCACTTTTTAACAGGGAACACTTAAATTCTTTCATTTTTCCTGAGTGATTTAGATCATAAGTCTCTTCAGAGATGAGTTATTATTAACTAAATTATAGTTAGTAGTTTGAAATGGTTAGTTGTTGAAATATAACTTGAAATATAACTTGATATGCCTACTTTTGGGAAGATGATGATCTTCATCAGATCAGTTGCTATGTATACTTGCTTCAAAGGCATTACATTGATTTTCTGAAAAAGATACATTTTAGAATACTTTGGACAATAACGTGGTTTTATATGGAGAACCGATAGAATTAAAAATTGCCATGAGAGGGTTGCTCGTATTTCCTTATAGTGTCCCCTTTGTGTTAATAGGATTGGCTCTGGTGGTGTCCTACATACTATTTGAGAGCACCTCCTCATGGTGGTCTGTCTGTCAGGACAACCTTCCTAGGAACTTCTGTTCCAGTTATTATCCAAGAGAGAAGTGCCAAAGTTTAGATCTTAATGCTCTTCCTGGTAGATCTCCAAGCTAATTGCTGCCCTTCATCTTCTCTTTGCTTTCTTTCTGGCTTCCCAGCAGGCAGGGAAGTACAGCCAGCAGTGACGTCCAAGCCTCAATTCTAATAACAGAACTTATTGTTACTATGTTGCCCTCACTTTCCCTGAAATGATTCAGGACTTCAGGGGAATGAAAAGTAATTCTTCCTCCATAAAATTAAAACCCTCTAAGGGTTTCTCTTCCAGGCCTTGGTACTCTTTCTTTTTTATATTTTAGAATATTTTATATTCTTTCTATTTTCTATTTTGCCCCTCCCCTACCCCTAGATGTAGTAATAGCTAATATTTATGTAGCATTTACTCTGTGTTGGCACAATTCTGCAGGTTTTACATGTACTAATTATTTAAGCCTCATAACAATCCTTTGAAATAGGAAATATTTTCTTCATTTTACCCATGAAGAAACAAAAGCATAGAGAAATTAAGAAACTTGCCCAAGGTCATCTGGTTAGTTATAGGTCTATATTTGAACTCAGGCAGTCTGGCTCCAGAGTCTGTATTTTAATCACTGTGCTCTGTTGCTTCTTATAATACAGTGACCTTGCATAAGCTCTGTATAAGCTGTTTTATTGCCATATGAGAAAATATTAGAATATAAACTATATATGGTACAGGTAATTTAAAAAAAGTAAGTAATAACTATATTCCCTGAAATTAATGAATCCAGTGTTATTACATTTAAAAGTTGCTGAGCTTTTCCTTGTGGTTATCCTGGCTCAGGAGATCTCTCCCATGCCCACTGCTCTTTTTTGAGATTCTCATTTCCATCTTTAGTGAATCTTTGACCTAACAGTTATAGCTATTTATTGGCAGTTTTCACATTTTTAGCAAATCTTGTCTTTATTCCTTTCTGTTTACCTAGAATAATTTCTCTCAGGAATGAATCCCTCTTTGCTACTGGCTTCCTACTTTGATCAGTCCATCCAACGTTAATTCAAATTATCCATCTTTCTGATATCTAGCTCATATTAATCATTTACCTGCCTTCTACTCTTTTCCTTAATCAGTACCCTAAGCCAAAGAATCCCAACTGAGGTTTTGCATTTAATAACTTTTTCTCTATAAGAATACTATTTATGCTGGAATCCACAGCATTTTGCTTCTGCCTATATTTTATCACTTATTGTGTTCTTCCAGATATGTATCTAAATGTCTTTTTCCCCAACCAGAAGTAAGTTTTCCAGGGACTGGGCCATGACATTTAATTTGTATCTTTACAGGAAAACCCTAGTACAATCTCTGGCATATTTAAAGAATATTCACAGAATCAGTAAAAGAAACTGGATTTAGAAAAATGCCTGGCTATGGAATAAATGAATGTTGATCAAATTAAATCACAGAAAGCTGTTTTTTATAAAAGTGATCTCAAATGCATGCTGGTATGACAGTAACAGATGCACTAGAAATGTATACCCATACATGTCTTGGACTGGGCTGTTTCAACATACCCTATACTCAAGCTCTCTCCATTCCATACCCACATTTCCTTCTCTGTTCTTACATCACAAGATTTGCAGGGCCAGTTATTCTATATGTATGTTTATGGAGGCCACCTGAAAACCCACCATACCCATCACATATCAAAAACCCAATAAAACATTAACATTTATAAAGTAGAGCTTTGATGAATCATACATATATTTAAGTGGTTTAGAGATTACATTATGGCCTTATGTGGGAATAAAATCTGTAGGGTCATTATCTTAGCTTGGCAGAGCTGCTATGACAAGTACCATACCTGTGGGTTGGTTTAAACAAGCTTTTATTATTTCATGGTTTTAAAGGCTGGGTCAAAATCAAGATGTAGGCAAGGCCATGATTTCTCTTGGGGACAGTAGTATTCTGGTGATGGCAGTCCTTCCTCACATGGTGATCTCTCTCTCTCTCTCTCTTTACTCTCTTGTTTCTTCTGTCAGAATTTCCTCTTTATAAGGCTTTCAGTCATATGGATTAAGACCCACCCTGATTCAGTTTGGTGGCCCCTTAACTAATAATGTCTTTTAAAGGTCTTACTTACAAATGGGTTCACACCCACAGGAACGTGGGTTAAGATGGGTTAACATGTCTTTTGTGGGGTACATGATTCATCTCCTAATAGTCATCTGTCTTAAAAATGTGGTTACCATGATAGTTATTTTTGCTTGGGCTTTGTGCTCGTTAGAGAACTCTTTCTGTGTCCCTCTCAATCTAGATGCACTAGGATAAATTTAGAGTAATCTGGAAAAAGTGTTTATATTCTAGGTTGTTGTTAGAGTAATCTGGAAGAAGTGTTTATATTTTAGGTTGTTGGAGAAAATGAAAGTTTCATTTTCTCATACTTGGAACATACCAGCGACAAAATTTACTGATTCTTCAGAACCTTATATTTGGGATATGCCATTTTTGTTGTATTATAGGTATGTATTTTGTTGTATGCAGTTAAGGCTAGCTTTTTTTTTTTTTTTTTTAAATATTTGGGTTGGGCCATTGCATCCAACCCAACATGGATGCCAACATGTAAAAAAGCAAATTAAATATCACTATTCAATATTGTTCATTATTACATGAACAATGTAATGGATGCCAACATGTAAAAAAGCAAATTAAATATCACTATTCAATATTGTTCATTATTACTTTGATAGGAATGTTGCAGAGTTTATATTTAATAGTTTGATTTTAACTTGTCTCACTAGCTACTTTATTTGTTCACATGTTCTTTATTTTTGTTGTTTAAATCCAAGGTGACCTCTTGATTTTTAATGCTAACAATTCCCGCTTGTTACTTCTGGGAGGCAGTTTTTTTCACAGTGGTATGCTCTCTCCAGCTGTTGTTTGGCCAGGCACTGCTGTATTGCCAGTGTGTAACATGTTTGTTCAGGTTCCTGGAGCTTTCTTGTTTTCTTGATTTTTAAGGTAATATATTCCTGATATACCTTTGATAATATTCTTTCATTTGGAGATTTTGAATGCTCACACATTTCTATTTCTTTTCCTCTAAATTATTATTTTCAACTTGTAAGTTAGAGGGCAGTAATTAACCTTTAAAAATTTACATTTTGAAGGTTATATGGGATATTAGCAGTAGGCAGGTGGCTATGGTATTATTTTAGATAACAGTGAAAATCAAAGGGATTAAGTACAAAGTATGTTCATAATCAATTCCAAAGGAACCTTTCCCTGGAAATAGGTTTGAAGTTCAAAAACTTTTCCCACTTTCAGACTCTTAGGCTTATGCTAAAGAAATATTATGCAAACTGGGAGTTCTTTTTTTTTTTTTTTTTGATGTTTTTCATTCTGGAACTAGAAAGAATTAAAAATAACTTGGAGAAGTTCCTGAAAACCTGTGGTGTTCCTATATTGCCGGGTTGATTGGTTTTCCTATTGTTATGTTTATTTTGAGCTTAGTTAGACTTTTAGTTCATATAAATTAAGGATGAGTTGATTTAGTTCAGGTAGTGGTTTAATTTCATCTACAGACAGGGATGTCTTGGTACCTATTTACATAGTAGATTAGTCTCTGGCCTGGAGGGATCTAGTAGACTGGTACCCTTTGGGGTCTTAAGACACATTGCAGTAAAAGAACCGTAAAATAGAACTGGAAGTTTCCTCAAAGAGCACCTAGTACAGTCCTTTAGAGGAGACATTGATATGATGCCCTTTACAATTCCTGGAGCGTCTGCTACCATCCAGCAGTACCATTGTCATCAAGCTGCCTGGTGCGTGCTTATAGACTCTCAGAGGAGTGTTATACAGGCTTGCTCTACCCTAAGCACACCTCTACCCCAAGCCCAAAGTGTTTTAAAATTACCTCTCTTCTCACTACTCTTCAAATAAAAATTCCTTTAGGTAGGTGGGTATTGCTTAATGTATTTATCTGATTGAAGTTATTCACTCAGGTGTGATAGACAGCCCTTAAGGGAGCATTTTAATTTTAAAGGAGGACTTGTTAACTTGAATGAATGAAAAAGATAGTTTGCTATAGTGGGAAGATCTCTGAGCTAAGGATCAACAGTACATCTAAGTGTCAAATTCTGGTTAGGTTTTGCCATCTCTTCCCCATTTATCTTGATGCTCCATTTTTAATTTGTGATTAACAGCTTTAATAAGTTTGTAAGTTTATTTAGAGTATTTGCTCGGTGAATTTCATTAAGGCATTTTTTTTGTTTGTTTAAAGTTCTCAGTTAATGAAATCTTTAACATCATGGTTACACAGTCTTATTAGTCAATTAATTTTCTTCATTAAGCTTCCAGCTAGATGTTTTCAAAATTCATGTGTTTCATACAGAAATAGTAATAAAAGCTACTCATTTAATATACATACTGTGTGTCAGGAACTGTGCCAAGAGCCTACTTATTCCGTTTATCTTCACTATAACCACATGAGGTAGGACTGTTATCCTTATCATAAAAAATGAGGAAAAGAAGCTTCAGAAAGGTTAAATTACTTGTTTAAATTACACAGCTAAGGTGGGACTGGGATTTGAACCTGTTCCTGACTCTAGGGCCTGGCCTCTTAACTTTAAGAGTGTGCTTCCTCTTTCTAAAATACTCATCTTTTTTTTTTTCCCCTAATATCATTGACTTTTTCACAGCTGTTTTAGAAAGTCATTACTTTTGGAAAATTCCTGACCAATTCTAAACTTTGCTAGAATTGTTGCAATATTATATTAATGTTTAACAGACAATGAAAGAAGACCATGGGAAAAAAGCCTGAGCACCATAAGAAGTATTCAGCCCTCGTTTATTCATTCAGTGAAAATTTCTGAGTGCCAATTATGTGTTAGGCACAGATGAAAAGTAGTTAAGAAAGAAAATGACCTTCTCCTAGGGGGAGTGTCAATTTCAAATCAGTGATTGTAATAGTGTAGTAAGTGTTGTGATAGAGCATGCACAGTTTATACCACTGGAGATGAAGTGAATTCCTAACTGTGTGTGTGTGGCTTAGGGGTCAGTGGAGGATTGGGGAGAGTCAGGGGTAGGCCTGAGGTGAGGGAGAGACAGATAATTAGATAGCTATTGTTAACTCAGGTTACCTTTTTCTAAATATTGTTTGTTTTACTTCATATTCAAAATCTTGTGTGAGTAGGTAAAGAATGTATTGCTTTTGGTATAAATATTTACATCTAATGAGAAAGGTTGTGAAGCCTTTTCAGTGCTACTGTATAATCTGCCTTGAGGTAGGGAGTTGTCTGTTTTAGTTTTGTTTACTCAGCGCCTAGAACAGTGTCTGATTCATAGTATGTGCTCAGTGAATGTTTGCTGGTTTGTTGAAGCACTATGATGTAAGTACTAAGGTGGCTTTTTAAAAAAAGGAGTGGAAATTGTATAGGATGTTAGGAGTTTCTTAATTGTTATTAAATTATTGAAAAGTATAATAGCTATTGAACAAGTGAAATTTGCAAAGAGAAGCAACAGAAATGAAAGATGTAAAAGAAGTTCCTGAATGATCCACTTGGTATCTGCCTTGTGGTAGCTATGTTCTACCTTGAAGTAGGTCTTTGTAGCCTTGGTTTATGCTGCCCACTAGATTTTAGGTTGAGGTCACTATCTTTTGAAGAAGGGGTCTTATGTATGGATGGTGCTCAATAATTACTTGAGTTATATTCTCTTAGTTAACTGCAATAAATAAAAGATTGTGTGGTATAACGAATACCTATTTTAGATATCTTAAATCTTTTTAAAAAGTTTAATATAAAGAACTTTGAAAGGCTGTAGATTTTTATCAGCACGATCAATGGGTGCTTTATTTAAACAAAAAAAAAAAATTTTTTTTTTAAATAGAACTCTTCAGAAACCGCAAACTCTGTAACTAGGCAGAACTGGTAAAGATCAGATAGTGCCTTTTCCTCTTTCGGTTCCTACTTATCACTTGACTTTGAAAAAAAAAAAAGCACAGAACTATCAGTTTAGTACATCTGATGGTCTTCTGCAAATGTGTAAGCTTCCAGAAATTAGTCATTTCAAAAATAATTTTGACTTGGTTTAGTAGAAATGTACCAGCACAAGGGTGTGTTTAGTATTCAAATTTATCATTAATTAAAATTCAGCAAATCCTTTAAAATTTTGTCATCTAAGTTATACAATTTAGACTTCTTTATTATTTTGATAAAATATTATTTGAAATAACTTACTAACTTGTACAGAAAACACTGGTTAAAATGAAACCTAAATAAGTTCAGGTATATTTTAATGTGCTGAAACATAATGTAATGCAGTGTCCTCAGGATTCATGTTTTAAAAGTAAACTGCTTTTAAAACAGTTTAAAAGTAAAATAAACTGGGGCAGGGACGGGAAAAGCAATTGTAATACAGGTGTTTTTTCAGGACTTCGGAATTATCCTGAGTGACATTATGATGACAGATACAGGCCATTTTACATCAGCATATAACATGCAGAACCGTGTGGGAGAGTGTGGTCTACAATGTGAACTAGGTCCATGCTTAGTGGCAAAGCCCCAGGATGTGTATATCCATTGCAGGTGATGTGCCACACTAATGAAAGATGTTTATATGATGTTATGGGAGGTGTGGGAGGTGGGGAACATGGGAATCCTTGTAATTTTTGTGTAACATTTATGTAATCTAAGCATCTTTTAAAATATTAAAAAAAAAAGTAAACTGCTAATTCATAGAGTCAGAAATTAGAATACAGGTTACCAGCGGTTGGGGAAGGGGTAGGGAATTAAAGCGTAATTTGTACAGAATTTCTGTTTAGGGTGATAGAAAAGTTTTGGTAATGGATGATGATGATGATAGCACAACATTGTGAATGTAATTAATACCACTGAATTATATATTAGAATATGGTTAAACGGGGAAGTTTTAGGTTGTATATATGTTACTTAAAAAAAAAACAACTTCAACTCTGGGGTGGGGTGGGGAGAGAAAAGGACATTATTGGAACTACTGAAAAAAATTGGAATATGGACTATATGCTTTACATTAATGTAAATTTCTTAAACTTGATAGCGGTACTTAAAATGATTACATAGTATCCTTGTTCCAGGAAATGTACCTGGTAGTGCTAAGTGTTATAGGACCATGATGTATGTAACCTATTTTCCAATGTCTAGATAATAGACAGATAGAAAGAACGATATAATAAATGTCACAAAATGCTACAAGTTGGTAAATCTGGGTATTTGGGTGAAGGGCTATATTGGAGTTTGGTGTCTTGTTTTTATACTTTATTTTTACTGTTTCCTGTGAGTTTGAAGTTATTTCAAAATAAGT
>JAQZBX010093071.1:0-12195 GCA_029593785.1 Cabassous unicinctus
TTATGCAAACACTATTTTAAATTAATTTTTCTAGAATTATTTGCCTCTTCTACTAGATTCGTTGTTTCCTGAGGAATATATTTTCTTTATATCTCCAAATAATGAATAATAATAGTGAGCATTTATTGAACACTTACTCTTTATCAGGGACTTTGGTAAATCCTCCCATGCGATATTTTATTTATGCTTCAGGACGGTCTCGTGAAATTGCACTATTCATCTCCCATCACTCTTTTAGCAAACATTTCTTGGGTACCAATCATTTTGCCAGGAGCTGGTCTCAATCAGGGTCAGCAAACTATAGGTCGTGGATCAAACCCGGCCCTTGGCACGCGCTGCCACGGCAGGGTTGGGTAATTGCAGCAGAGGCGGTGTGGCCCGCAAAGCGTAAATATTTGTTACCTGGTCCTTTACAGAGAGAGTTTGCCTGCCCCTGTTCTAGATGCTGGAGACACAGTGGTGGCAAAAATCGACAAAAATCTTTGCTCTTGGGAGGTTTACCTAGTGCTACGGCAGAGATCGCTAACTCTTCAACAAAACTGGTCCTGGCAATGGCTGCGTCATGACCCCCAGCCTCCTTCACGCTTGGGTGTGCCCATATGATTGAGTTGTGGCCAAGAGAATGTTAGCAGAAGTGACGTGGGCCCCTTCCGGGCCTGTCCCTAAGAACTCTCCTATCTGTGACTCTCCGTGGAGCTTGCACTTGGGTGGAGAGGACCACAGTAGATGGGAAGCCTCCTCTTGAGAATGGCAGCGGCTCAATCATCCTGGTCCTGATTCCTGCATGCAGCCGGAATCCTTCCCTGCGCCCTCCCCACCAGACACTCCGATCTGGAACCACTCAGTACTGCATGCCAGCAAGAAATAAGTGTCCATTGGTTTTGAGCCATTGTGTGTTTTGGGGTCATTTTGTGCCTGCAGCTAGAGTTGCTCTAACTAGTACAGGTCCGTTATTATCCTTATTTTATAGCGATCATCCTCATGTTAACATGCCTGACAAATTGTGTCTTAGTTTGCCAGAACTGCTGCCACAAACACCATACAATGGGTTGGCATAAACAATGGGAAGTTATTGGGTCATGGTTTTGAGGCCAGAAGAAGTCTAACATCAAGGTATTGGCAAAGCTTGCATTATCCCCCAAAACTGCAGTGTTCTGGTGCTGGCTGCTGGCAGCCCTTGGGGTTCCTTGGCTTGTATTTCTGCCTTCCACCAGCACGGGGTTCCTTGCTCCTGTGTCTTCTGAGTGTTCTTTGTAAGGCCTCCAGGAATCTGGATTGAGGTCCCCTGGTTCAGTTTGCCATACCTTAACTAAACATAACATCTACAAAAAATCCCATTTAGAGTGGGTTCACATCTGCAGGGATGCAGAGTAAGAACCTGTGCTTGCTGGGGTGCATCACTGACCCCACCACAAAATATATGCTGTCTCTTCTAAAGACCTGGGTGATAGGTGGTCAGGGGCATAGGAGAGTTCATTGACCACGACCCAGATCCATTCTTTCTTGCGGCTGTGCCACCTCCTGGAACACTGCTCTGGATGTGGCCATGCCTGCTTCGTTACTGCCACATCACATTCCAACCTGCAGAGAGAGAGAAACAAGAAGTCAGTGAGGGGGTGCTCTTCGTTTCCATGCATATCCTCCTGGCCAGGCTGGAGTCACATGGCCACAGTGAGCTGAAAGGGAGGCCAGGAAACATATTCTCCAGCTTGATGCCCACATGGCCAGCTAAAATTCAAGGGATTCTATTATTAAAAGCAAGAAAGGGAGAATGGATATGAGGGACAGTGAGCAGTCTTCATATACATTATGATCACTCAGACATAGAGCTAAGAGTAAATTAAAGCCACTTATCACCAAAAACAGAAATTTATAAAAATAGCTTTACTTCCTTTTTAAAAAAGAAATTGTATTTAATTTGGAGGTGTAACAGTAATAGCTAACAGTTATTGTGACCATATTATGTGTAACAGTCTGGTATTAGCTCATTTAATTCTCATAACCCTGTTAGAAATGAAATATTATTATTTTAAGATTTATTTTTATTTATTTCTCTCCACCCCATCTTTGTTTGCACTCGCTGCATCTGTTCACTGTGTGCTCATCTTCCTTTTTAGGAGGCACCGGGAAGTGAACCCGGGACCTCCTATATGGGAGGGAGGCACCTAATCCCTTGAGTCACCTCTGCTCCCTACTTTGTTGTGTCTCATTATGTTTTCCTCCTTGTGTCTTTTGTTGTGTCAGCCCGCCTTGCCAGCCCATTGTGTCAGCTCACTGTCTTGCTTGTCTTCTCTTGTTGCATCATCTTGTTGCATCAGCTCGCCATACCAGCCTGTTGTGTCAGCTCACTCTCTTGCTCATCTCCTTTAGGAGGTACCGGGAATCGAACCCAGGACCTCCCATGTGGTAGGTGGGAGCTCAATCGCTTGAACCACATCTGCTTCCCTGAAATGTTGTTTAAATTCACATTTTATAGATGAGGAAACTGAGGCTTACAGAGGTTAAATGATTTGCTTCAATTGCAAAAGTTAGGGAGAGCCAGACTCAAGATTCAGGCTGTAGAATCTGTTTGATTGGCCCCAAACACTCTACTGTTTCATCTGTGAAATGGGAATAAAAGCATTGCATTGTTATCAGGGTAAAATGTGAAATACCACCTTGAGGAGAACCCAAAACTCTTTTATTTTTTTAATCAGTTCAAATGTCATGCAATTTTAATGCATGGTAGTATTTTAGGTATTTAAATAAATAAAAAAATTATGAGTAAGAGTGCTTGTTTAAAAAATTAAATGTTAGAGCATAAATAGCAAAAGTTCTTCTTTGTCTCTCTGCTGACCCTCTGCTCATCTCCCCATGGCCAAATATCACTCATTTCTCCACAGCAGGGTTGGCAAACTATGGCCCACTGGCTAAATCCAGTATCCTCTCCCCACCTGTTTTTGAAAATAAAGTTTTATTGGGAGATAGCCTTGATCATTTATTATTGTCAATGGCTGCTCTATGTTCTAAGGACAAAGTTGAATCGTTATGACAGAGACTGTGTGACCCACAAGGTTGAAAATATTTACTATCTGTCCTTTTACATAAAAAGTTTGCCAACCCCTGCTCTAAAGCTAATCAATGTTCAAATTTTGTGTCTGTCATCTCAGATCCTTTTCTGTGTTTTTTTCATATGTGTGTATATGTATGTGAGCAATCACACACACATACCTATACACACAATATATTTGTATGTAAGTGTGATATCTATATCTACATCCATCTATATTTAAGCTAAGTGGAATCATATTATTCGCATTGGTATACAACTGGCATTAATTCTCCTTAATAACCTGTCTTGGGGATTTTCCCATATCAGTGCCTATAAAGCCACTCTGTTATTTTGATAAAAGCATACATTCCACAGTATGGATGTACCATGCTTTATTTGATCATTCCCTTACTCTATTGATGAACATAAAGTTCATTTCCAATCTCCTTCAGCCATCTTGAATGAGTCTTCCAAATGTCTTTGAAAACCCAACTGTAGCCATCATTCGTTTAATTTGTAAAATTTAAGCCTTTGCAGCAGAGAGGCTAACTTCATTCCATGTTAGATTTTCCTACACACAGTACATAAACAGGACCAAAAATATACTCTGCATTTCAGATCTTAATTGTACATTATGCACTTAATTAAAATTCACATTGCCAGTGAAAGGTAAGGGCTATATTAGAGTGTGGTTGTTGGCATCATGATTAATATACATTTAAGCTTTAAAATCTGTTGTTACATTATGGTAGGTTTTCCAGAAAGTAACACAGAGCTTTAAAATGGAGTTTAAAAAAGACAGAAGGAGATATGAACTCAGTGGAAGAAATCCAGTGTATTCTAGAGCAGATGATAGCTATATGTAATTAAAAAACGGAGCCAAATGTCACACCTTAATTTGCGTGTTGTTTAAAGCAGGCAGGTTCTTCTCCCTCTTTCTGAGAATTAGAAGTATGTAAAATCAGAGGAAGAAAAATGCAAGGTATCAAACTCTAGGATAAAACTTGCATGCAATTTTCTATTTTGCAAAACCAAATATCCAGGTTTTACCAATCCTTGGGTCAGTTTTAGGTGGGAGTACCCTGCCTAGTTTTTTCCCTACAGTTCTTCTTCCACATGATCACATTTTCCAATGTGAGAGTCTCATTTTCATTTTTTGACCTTAAAATGTTTCCCTTTGTTCTGAGATTTATCTGTGGGCTTGATGTGAATTGTCCACTTTGTTTGGTGCGTTTCCATTTATAAGTCATGTTTTTCTCACCTTCTCTGCTTCATGCTCAGTTTATTTCCCTTAAAGATCAAGAAAATGACTGTGAAAAGTTTGTTCACGTTTTGAGGTGGCCTCAATTCTTATACTTTAATGGTTTCCTGAATTTTCCCCTCGAATTGTTGACTCTGCCTTCTTCCTGTTTATGCGTTTGGTCATCCTATATCTTAAAATCATTATTTTTTATTATTGATATTAACTTTGCTCTTCTAATTTTTTTCCTTTGCTCTTTTGTTTTTTATTTTCAGTATTTCCAACATATGCTTGTCTTTATACCTTGAATAATTTTGAGGTGCATCTTAAATACGTGAGACAGAGAGCTAGTTTTTCCTATTAGCTCCACTCCCGTGCTTTCTGAGTCATTGGACCCGCCCTGAAAGAGAAGACGCTTGCATTTTGCTTGCTGGAATGTGGTTGTGGTGGCTGGCAGTGGAGTGGTTCACTTGGATCTTGACATTGAAGCTGTGTGTGTGTGTGTGTGTGTGTGTGTGTGTGTGTGTGTGTAGTTGAGCTTGGTAGACCAGATAACCAGAAACACAATGGCAACAGTCACATCTCAGTGAATGCTGGGAGATAAATGCCAACAGCACCGAGGACCAGAAACTATTACCAGATGCTGGTGGAGAGTAGAGTATGGCAACAGACCAGACTCTGCTCCCTAATGCCACTACCCTACAAAATTTTCTTAGTTCTTGGGGGCTATGCAAGAGAGAAGAAAGGAGGTATGTATGTGTGTGTGCGCGTGTGTGTGCGTGTGCAGAATCCTGAAT
The DNA here is from genome assembly GCA_029593785.1 of Cabassous unicinctus. Classification (NCBI taxonomy): domain Eukaryota; kingdom Metazoa; phylum Chordata; class Mammalia; order Cingulata; family Chlamyphoridae; genus Cabassous; species Cabassous unicinctus. Next base: position 5,069 of record JAQZBX010093071.1, read on the forward strand.
TGATGGTGTTTAAACACATAGTGAAGGCATTTGTCTGGAAATGACGAAATATTCTGCTATTAAGTAGATTGGGGACTTGAGATAAAAAGAAATTAAGTTGAGTTATTGAAAAATATAAAAATTATATTTCTTGAACACTCAAGTTTGTGTTCTGTGAAAATCATGCCCACTATGGGAGTCTGAGCTCAAGTAGTCAAGTGGGAACCATTGCTGAGTTTTAAGCATGGCAGTGACACTGTCAGATTTGTGTTTTCTTCTGAAGTCTTTTTTCTAAGAATCAATGGCCATGTTTTGGTGACATTGCTTTCATCCCCTTGTTGAGACACTCAACTGGCCCACATTTATCACTCCAGTTTTGCAGAGTCAGATAGTCTTTCCTGAATTATTTTCTGTTGTCATCATTTGTGATCTCCACTGTAGGCCTGTCTTTACGTATTTTCTTCAAAATAGGTTCGCAGTCAATTTTTGGAGAGAGCACTTATATTCTCTTGGTCAAATTTAAGAGCTGCAACTGGCTCAGTCACTCAACTGATAAAGAAAACTGGTAGGAATGAGCATGACTTTCTTTTGAGAAATTAATTTTTAAAATATGTTGCCCTTTCAACCATCTTCTCTCAATTTTATTTGTTGTTTAAGTGTATTATAAGGACATTAAAGGAATTTTTAAACTAGGGAAAAACCATTAATGATAATATTATTCAGGAATTTTGGTTGTACATGACAACAACTGAATTCAAACAAGCTGAAATAGAAAAAGAACGTATGGGCTTCAGTAACTGTAAAACCCAGTAATAGAACTAGTTTTAGAAAAGGCTCGATTCAGACTCCAACAATGTTCATCTGGGATGAGTGTTTCTCCATTTCTTAATTCTCTTTTCTAATGCACGGGCATCATCTGTGAGCAGGATCAACCCTTGGAGTGGTAGGATGACCACCAGCAACTTCAGCTTCCTACACTATGATTTTTAGCATCCTCAGCAGTTGGCAGTCTTCTCTTTCTTAATATTTCAAAAAATCATTCAAGTAAATGATTCTCATTGGCCTTCTCTCTACAAATCTTCATGGCAAAGATGATGAATGCTATATGGGCCAGGTTTGGGGTATTTGCCCTACTTTGGATTTAGGGGCAAGTTAACCCCTGAAGACCCATGGTTTGAATTTGAGGAAGGAGTGGTACCTTCCCACAAAAAAAATCTGGGAGGTTTCCCTAGAAGAATGAATAAATACTGAGTAGGCAAAACTACAGAGAACCATCAAACCACTAAGTCCATGCCCCAAACACAACGTGTCCTGTATCCATGGACATTGCACCTTATTTGGTTATAATTAAAAAATAGAACAAGGGGTCAGCAAACACAATCCCCTTTGTGGTTTCCTTTTGTTCTTCCTACTCTTTCATGCTTTCATTACAATCTTGTTTGGTTAGAGGTGAGGATTAGAGTTTGCCTTAATATCTTATGATTATTTCCTCCAAAAAATGACTTAGATCAGAGGTTGGCTAACTTTTTCTGTAAAGAACTAGATAGCAAATATTTGAGGCTTTTCAGGCCATACAAGTCTCAGTTGCAACTACTCAACTCTGTCATTTAAGAGCAGCCATGGACAATATATAAATGAATGGTGTGACTGTGTCAATAAAATTTTATTTACAAAAAAAAACAACAACAGACGGTGTGCTGAATTTGGTATATGAGCCACAGTTTGCTATCTTCTGACTTAGATGGTCAGCAATGTGTTTATAAATGTCTTGGTTTACTGTTTGGAAAGAAATCTTTTATAGCAAGGCTTTTCAAATTGTGTTCCACAGTTCCACAGGGTTTTGATGGAGTTGCATAGGAGTCTGAAGAGACGATGGGAGGATGTGGGCCCGGGAAAGGCCCAACCCACATCAATGGGCATGCTTATGAATTTGCATTTTGAGAGAGCAAAGTTTGAAATTAGATCTTCTTTCTATGCATGTGCATGTAAATGTAAATGCCTAAGAATGGTAATAAAGAAATGATGATTCTTTTTCACAATAAAATTGAATAGCCATTTAAAAAAAATTTCTATGAAGTCCCCAAAGAGTTGTCTTCTAGTGCAAAGAAGTTGGAAGATGAGAATTTAGTATTTGGTTTGGCCACAACTTGTTTGTTTCTAGTGAACACGATGACTCCTGTAATGGTTCAACTTACTTGTCAGTCAAAGCAACCTAGTGATAAGGTTTTGGGAGAGGTTCAAATTCCTCTCTGGGCCATTATAATGTCCTGTCTGGAAGAGATTCCTTCCCATTGGTGCATGGACTAGGGTTAGCATTTCTCGCTTCTTTCTGGCCATCTCCCACTCGTCTGTCTAGTCTCTGATACATGAACCCTTCCCTGAATCCACCTTCTAAATTTGTGGCAGTCTCTTGTGCCTTTCACTTTTCTTTTAGTGCTTACCACCCCTTGTCATGTTACAGCTGTGAGTGTGACAGTGATCACCTGTCCCATAGCCATCTCTCCCCGTTAGAGAGTGAGCCCCCAGGGGCAGGGACCACGTCTGTTTGGTTCACCACTGCATTGCTGATGCTGGACACACAGCCCGTGCTCAATAAGAATTTGCTGAATGAATTATCATTCATGTCATTGCACTGGCATGGAATTGTAGAGAAATCTGAGGGGAACAAATGACTTACAGGAAGAGTTCTACAGTGATGCCAGTTAGGTCTGCTACAAGTAACAGACCGTTGACAAATAGCAACTCAAAACATGAGACCTTTATGGTTTACTGGAGAGGAAGTGATTGGAGTCTCACCAGATTCCCCCACCCCCCACCTCCATCCCATTTCTCATGCAGGACAATGGCCCCTTACTCAAAGCCCCTGGGATTCTCTGTCTGAGTGCTTTCTCTGGCTGATGATGCTTGTTAGGGCAAGTGGGAGATGCCAGGTAGTTAACACTCTCAGGATTAGCCTTCAACAAATGACAGCTGGGGGTTGGTGGATAAATACCCCAGCTTTCCCCCTTATCCCTCAGTGGGGCTTGGGAGGCCTGGACCCTGGATGCCCACAGGGGTTACCAGTCCATGAATATACCTGTCTGCATTGGCTTCCTTCTCTACCTGATCTCACTTTCCTACTTCCCTTCCTGAGAACACTTCTCATGGAAACTATTTTCACTCAAAACCTTGTCTCAGGCTCTGCTTTCAGGGAACCAAATGCAAAACATTTATCCAGAAACCGGGAGGTGGACAGTGCTAAAGCTGGCCAGCTCCTCAGCCCAGCTGGGCTACCAAGCACCCAGACTTTTCTATTCATCCTTCCTCCCTCCCCAGCAGGTGGTTTTTCATCTCCAGACATATCTTTTCACTATTTCAAGATGGCTGCTGCACTTCAGATGCTTCCTCACCTGACAGCATCCAAAGTTGGAAATGCTGGTGTAGGGGATTGAAGAGCAGCATGTAAAAAGGGTCTTTCCTCAATGCATTTCTTCTTGAAACAAGAAAACTTTCCTAGAAGGTTCCTCTTTACATCTTACTGGCTAGAACTGGGTCACGTGGCTAGCACGTACTGGACGGATAGTGACTTGCTAATCTTTGCAGTGTCTGTAGTGGGAGGTGAAGGGCATATGGAATGGTCATGTCTACGCACTCCAATTTCTGGAACATGGTGCAATTTCTCCTCTTTTTAAACTAGTTTCGTAGCAATGGGTAGTAAGACCGCTAATCTGTTTGTTAGTTAAAAAACTAAAAGTGACTTCAGAAAAAAATTTTAATCTATTCATGGCTGAAAAGTTTAAATTTACAGCAAAAGTTTGAAATCTTTGTAAACGACAGAGATGAAAAGGTCGACATTTAAATCTGTTTCCTTAACAGATGGCTCCCCGAGTGAGCAGAGATCGGAATTCACGTTCTGGGCTCAGTCACTCTCCATAAAGCTGGTCGTGCGGTTTATGACATCAGCAGAGCCCCAGAGTGAATTACAGCTTATCCTTGTATTCACTTTGGTGCCATCCATTATGCCTGTGTGTTATGTTGATTAGGAAGGTGTCTTTGATAGCTCAGTGGAGGAAAAAGGGCTCGTGTAAGAGGGCTGAATTATAATAATGGTTCAAGAAAGACAAAGGTACATAAAAAGGGGTTGGACATTAACAACCGTTTACATTTGTGTGTGTGTGTGCGTGAGAGAATGAAGAGTAAGATTGTATCAAAGTATTAAAAATGACACACTCCACATTCATGAACAAAGATTTTCCTGTTCCCCCTGCCAACGTCAAATAATTCCTAATTGAGATGTACTCATCTCCTTAATGAAGTCTTGCCTCTTACCTAACGATAGCTGTTATACACATTTAACCAGTAGTTTTTGAGTCTTGAAAAAAATGTGCTATCACTCCTGGCCTCTGAAAGTCAGTAGAAGGGGTTATTGGTCAAAGTTCATTACAACCAAACCAAAGAGATGGTCAAACTATATTTTCTCCACTGGAATTTTACTGGGTCAGGTATTGTTGAAACAAGCTTGTGGCTGGGAAAAATTTTTGGTAGTATAATTGTTGTAGAAATGGTCTTTGTGTTAATAGTATTTGACCCCAAAGAGTTAGATGTATTTAAATAACTGACATAATGACAAGCTTTTAGATACAAGTCATCATAAACTGCACACAGTGGGTCTTAAACTTTGGGAGTATACCAGGTAGAGTATATCTTTTTGTAAACTCTCTGAATCAGGGTCTTGGAGGATGGGGCTAGAGACACCTGCATTTTTAACAAGCTCCTTGGGGGAATTCTGATGTATACCAATGTGCCGTGTCACTGCCAAGGAACTTCTTTTAAAAAGCTCTTATAACGGTCCAGGACACTGGGGAGAGGGTTGGGAGAAGGACCAGGTGAACACTGGGGATTTGTGGGTATGAGGTTGAAAGTACAGAGGTGGGAATGCTCTTATGGCAATATGACAAGGAAGTGTCACTGGTTTAGGGTGTTGGTTGGGGGGGCATTCAGGACAGGGTGCATTTGGAGCAGGCTTCTAAGGAATGTGTGAGTATTCATCCTGTCATAATGTGTTGTATCAGTGGGTGGAGACCCACACAGTGAGCAGGAAGGAGATGGACTCCCATCTTTGGGAGAACTGATTCGCTCAGAAATAGACAGGTGGGCATCTCTTAAGAGCAAGTGCAGTTCCTAATAGGGGACGACAAACCAGTGTGTCAAGACCTCTTGTTACATGTAACTATGAATCTTGTCATCCAGTGGGTCAAGCCAGGGGGTCGTCATGGGCCCTGGGGGGATGTGGTGGGAGGAACAGAATAGATCAAACAGGGGGTCTTTAGTGCTCAGTGGAAATGTTTTTCATTACCTTACAGTGATGGACACAGGACATGGTAAATATCATCAAAATTTATAAAATGTAAACCATACTGTAAACCATTGACAATGTTTAGTAGCTCTGTTTCACTATCTGTATAACAGTTATAACAATGCTGCCATCCACATATGAAAAGGTTTTCATGTGGGCTGAGGAAACGGGGAGGAGGTTGGGTATATGAGAGTCTCTTGTATTGTGTGTGTGACTTTGCTGTGACCTAAAACGTCTTTGAAAATTAAATGAAAAGTAGTGAGATACTGCAGAGTGAGAGGGGGAAGGTGCCATGGTACAGACTGGACACCAGATATTGCAGTGATAAAAGGCAAAATGTCAAAAAAAAATTTTTTTTTTTAAATTTTCCCCATTTTTTGAATATCCCAATCTTTTAATTTTATTTTATTTTTAGTTTTCTTTAAGTTTTCATGTATTTTATCTCTTACATTTATACATATCATTATTTCATTTTCCTTTTAATTGTATTTGGCTATTGTATTGGCTTCATATTTAAAGAAGCTTTAGATCACAGAAGGGTTACAACTGGGGCGGGAGAGGATTGTTGGTGCGGGGGTGTCAGGGATGGGGGGTGCATGGGAGGAAGTTCACCTGAACATACATAAAAGCTTAATAAAATTGTCCAAATGCTTACAGGGCATGGTCACAGTGGGTGGAGAATCACTCAATAAATGAGAGAATACTCCCTTCCTGGAGAGCTCTGCCACATTCTCCAAGGGAGCAGCAACAGTCCCCCACGTGCAGGGGTAGTGTCTGGTAAGGAGGATGGTCCATTGATGGGCTCTTGTTATTGATGACTAGCCTTATGAGTCTTTGCTCTTGAAATAGAAACTTAGCCTATTGTTATGGGGTGCCTAAGGGTTGCCTCCTGAGAGCCTCCTTGTTGCTCAAATGTGGCCTCTCTCTAAGCCAAACTCAGCATATGAATGCATTACCTTCCTCCCAGCATGGGGCATGACTCCCAGGGATGAGCTTCCCTGGCAATGAGGGATCACTACCAAGTGCCAACTGGCAATACGACTGGAAAAAGACCTCGAATAAAAGGGGGAAAAGGTAAAGACAAATGAGTTCATATGGCTAAGAGACTTCAAAGTGAGTAAGGAGGTCATCCCAGAGTAATGCTTATGCACATCTCAGTAGGACCTCATAGGCTTCCAATGTGTATATCACCCCAAATAGAGGGGCTCCTGAGGGCTCTGGAGACTCCCAGGTCCTATACCAGGGTGATAGCTCTGGAGTTTGGTGCCTTATCAGTGGGCTCTACTTTGGAATCGGTGCTCCTGAGAATGACAGAGTTGGACTCAAATATGTCTTCCCTGCACATGGTCCATCTGTCCCTTCTATTTAAACCTATATGTGGTGCTGGAGTTTGTAGGTGGAGTCTTTGGGCTGTCCGTGTGCCAGCTGGGCCTGGAATCTTGGTGGAGCTGCAACTCTTACTCTACAGCTCAATGGACTCACCCTGGACACCTGGTGGGGAGATGATGATGGACAACGGCCATCCCAGGGAATGGAGAGAGTCTGCAGCTGCAGGCAGGATAATCCCATCCATCTTATCCATGGGATATAAGCCCCCTCTCACTTGGAGGTGGAGTAGTCATCACCATCCCAGACTCCTCAGGATTGGAGGGAGAGCTATGGATTAGAGTGGACTTACTGGTATTCTGTTATAGACATATTGTGATTCAAGCAATGGAAGAAATTACAATATTAATGTGGAGCCAGTGGCCACTGGATGCTCTGGGGGCAGGGAGAGGGAAAAGCAGTTGTAATACAGGGGCTTTTTTGGGAC
>JAQZBX010093072.1:0-12200 GCA_029593785.1 Cabassous unicinctus
ACCTATCAATCTCACTTCTAGGTATTTATCCAAAAGAATTGAAAGCAGGGACATGAACAGATAAATGCACACCGATGTTCATAGCAGCATTATTCACAATTGCCCAAAGATCTAAGCAATCCAAGTGTCCAACAGCAGATGAATGGCTAAACAATGTCATATATTCACACAATGGAATAAAAGAAATGAAGTCCTGATAACGTATGACAACATAGATGATCCTTGAAGATATCACGTTAAATGGAATAAGCCAGACACAAAAGGACAAATATTGTATGATCTTAGTGACATGAAATAATAAGAATAAGCAGAGCCAGAGAGTCAGCATCTACAATTAGAGGTTACCAAGGAATGGGGTGGAAGTAGAGAATAAGGCATTAAGGCTGAAAATGTACAGCATTTCTATTTAAGACAGTGGAAAAATTTTGGTAATGAATGGTAGTAATGGGAGTACAACATTATGAACATAATTAACAGCATTGAATTATTTATTTGAATGTGGTTAAAAGTGGAAATTTTTGATTGTGTGTATGTTCCCAGAATAAAACATAAAAGCTTGCTTTCATCAATTGTAACACATACCACACCAGTGCAAGCTGTTAATAATGGGATGATACATGGAAACCTGTATTTTATGCATGATTCTTCTCTAAACCCACAACTTCTCTAATTAGAACAAAACAAAACTTAGAGCTCCAGGATCAAAAGGAAGGTTCATTAGTTTCTCTGCCTCAGATCTACGTGTTCAGTCTCCTCTGCCTTGCCTTTCAGGAGGCGCTGATTGCCTCTCTTTGTATTGGCTTTTGCTGACCTTCATCTTTTGGGAGGAGGGGTTTGACAGTGATCTTCTGCCGGCTGAAGTGGTTATGTTTAGTGGAAACAAATAAATCCAACCTTGTGCACTGGGGTTGCATGCTGGCTTTGGGGAGCCATTTGCATCTATCTGTGTTTTCCAATGAGGCTTACAGTGGTGAACTGACATCATTCACATGTCACTGTAAGACATGCATTTTAGTAGACAGAAGCCCTCTGGAAAACATCACCCTCCAGCAGCTTTAACTCCTCTCTTGCTACATAATTCTGCTCACTTCACCTTCAGGGAACACCTTGTGTCGCTAGGTCCACCTTTTTGGGACTTGATTCATTTTTCAAAATGACTCCTCAAAATAAATTGCTTTAGAAGTGGAGTGGGTTGCATTTTTCCTGATATAAGGCTCAAGTTCATGACCATAGATGGAGCTGGTGAAATATAACATTTTAAAAGCACAGATATATTGTCTCTTGTGTAAAACTCCATGGCCATCTGTAATAGGAGGGCTCCTGATGTATTTCAAATTTCATATTCATTGTCTAAGAGTACATTTCTGATGCCTTGCATGATTTATCAAAAATTATAGTGCTGACCATGGGACACATTCATTAAACTCTTTATTGTTTAATATAATTTTTTAATTAATAGAATTATTTGTATGATTCAGTCTCTGAAAAATTATGCAACCAAAATGCATGAAGTCCCTTAAAAAGTCCATATCCTTTGACTGAGAAATTCTATCCTAGAGAAATCAGAATGGAAGGTAAATGTCTTATGTAAAAAGATAGCATTGTTTGTAACTGTAAAATACAGAAAGCAACTTAGGTATCCAACAGTAGGATGGTTAAATATACGATGGTATAGAAAGAGAGTATGGTCTAAAATAGGCTTAAGAATAGGCTCTGGAGTCAGATCTGAGTTTGAAATCCAGCTTTTTCACATACTAATTTTGTGACCTGGGGCAAGTTACTCTCCAGGATTCTCTCTTGACGGTGAATTTTATGTGTCAACCTGGCCAGGTTATGGTGCCCAGTTGTTTGATCACTGCCAGGTTGCTCTTGTGGAGATATTTCATAGATAAGATCAGTGCCTACATTCAGTTGACCTTAAGTAAAGCAGATTACCTTGGATAAAATGTGGGTGGGCCTCATCCCCTCTCCCATAAGAGGGAGAACTGAGGGTTCCAGGGATCAGAAGAATTTCTGCCTCAAGACATCAACTCTCACCAGCATTTCCAGCCTTTGGCCTGCTCTACGGAATTTGGACTTACCAGTTCTTACAGTCTCGTAATCACATTCTGTTTTTCTGAGAACCCTGACAAATACATCTTCTTTGAGTTAGTTTTCTCATCTAATGTATTAGTTAGTTAGTGCTTCATAACAAACCGTCTCAAAACTCAGATGCTTAAGACAAGAATCATTAATTATCACAGCTCACAGCCTGCAGGTTGGCTGGGGTTTAACTGATCTAACTTGGGCATGGCTGGGCAGCTGTGCATCTCACGGGAGTTTTGTGTGTTTGCTGGGTGGCTCTGATCTTACCCTCTTTGAACTAATGTTCTTTACGTGGCGATAAAGATCCACAAGAGTGAAAAGTGAAACCATATATGATAATGACATGTTTTCATTTTCACCTCACCCTATTAGCCGAACCCCAGGTCAAAGAGTGAAAACACATGCTCTGCTCTTTCTACCGGGAGGAACTACAAATCACATCAGAAAGGATATGACTCTATAGCAGGATTTCTCAGCCTTGGCTCTGTTCACATTTTGGGCCAAGAAATTCTCTGTTGGGGGGAAGGAGGAGACCTGTCCTGTGCATTGTAGGATGTTTAGCTCCATCTCTGGCCTCTTGCCATTAGATGCCAGTAGCAATCCCAAAGGTGACAACCTGAATGCCTTCAGACATTGCTAAAGGTCCTATGGGGGACAAAATTGCACCCCCCCAGTTGAGAATGACTGCTCTTTAGGGAGGGATGAAGAATTTGGTACAATAATGAAATCTGCTGCTGTGGAATTATAATATTATTGATCTTACATTGTTTTTCAGAGGATTAAGTTCATTTGCTGCTATTTTAATAAGTATTTAATAAATGCTAGCTTTTATAATGCTAGATCCAGATCATGTAGTCATTAAATTTTTGTTTTTTGAGGGATTTATAATATCATAGGAAAATGTATAAGTGAAGTAGGCATGATATGAACTGAAATGTACATCAAGAAAAATTTGTAAAATTATAAATATAAATGCTTAGGAAGAAGGATAGAAAGATGTACACTAAAATGTTAAAAGGTGACTTTCTTTTGTGGTATAATTAGGGGTATTTTTATTTTCTTTATATTATTCATAATTTGCAACCTGTATTTTTTATTAGAAAACAAGTTAGTCATACACATACACACCTTAAAATTTGTTTAGGCTTCTGCAACCTAGCTCTTCTCTTTCCAAATATTTCCTTAAAACAAGAAGAGCCCTTTAAAAATAATTTTATATACCCTGAGCCTTCAGAGAAAATATTGTCATAGATGGTCAGTAAATATTTGTAGCTGATGATTTTACTTCTTGCAGTAAAAAAGAATTTCTAAAAGCAAAATGGATTAAATGGGGAAGATTTGTAAAAATACAAAATGATGACATATTGGAAATTATATGGGGAAGGAGACCGATTTACATTCTGCTGTTGGAATTACAAGTTGCTACAACCTTTGTGGAAGTCAATTAGGTAATCGTTTAACGTGTTCATGCATAACATTTCCATTTCTAAGTATCTATCTCTAGTAAGGAAACCATCCAGAGATATGCATAACAGCTTCTAAAGGAAGATATTCAATATAGCATTCTATATTACAGCCAGAATCTGGAAACAACGTCCAATGGTAGAGACATACGATAAGATATTCTACAGCCAATAAATGTTTGCAAAAGACATTGAAGGATATTGGGGACCACTCATCATTCACTGTGGTGGAAGAGCACTGTCTACCCCTAGCATCCATCCATTGTCCCTTCTTGCATTTTGTAGTAGATCCCCACCACCAAGTTTTAGACAGCACATGGCGGCCTATCAACCTCCTTTGCAATTGGGAAGTGGGCAGAAATGACATGAGCAATCTCCATAGATAGAAGGGAACTGCTTGCCTTTCCCTCCTCCACCTCCTCCCCCTGGGCTGGAATACAGCTGTGGTCTTTGTTTGCAGGCTCTGAGTGTGCAGATATGGACAGCACCTGGTAGATGAAAGGCAACAAGATGGCAGAAACCAGATTCCTGGATGACCTCATAGAGATACTTTCATGTCCCGAGCCCCTTATATTGTGAGAGAAAACTCCATCTGTTTTGAACACTGTATTTTAGGATCTTTTGCAACAGTATCTTAGCTCACATCTTAAAAACATAAGTTGGTAGTAGAAGCAGCTGGAGTAATACTAACATAAAATACATTACTCTCCTTTAGCAGTTGGCTGATGGGCAACACGGAAATAGATATTGCAGGCTGAAAAACTGGCGACTTCTATTAAACCAGGGCAAAAACAGTTCCTAAAACTGGTTCCTGGAATAACTTTGAAGGCAAATCACATGCCTACCAAGCCTGTAGCTCTAGGGAAACAGTGAGACAAAGAAGGTGGGTTTCTCTTGGCTACGGCTCGCTGCTTTTAGTAAAGACCAACGAAGACAGAGAGGACGTTTGGCAAGATTTGTCAGTTTGCAAGCAAGGACGGAAGGAAATACAGTTCTGCCTGGGACATCCCCTGTGCTTGGGCCCGCAAAATTGACCAGGGAATCTGGTAATTTAGGCCTCACGAAGCTGGAAAATTGAACCTCTTCAGTCCCCTAAAGAGCAAGAGATAATATTCTGTCTATGAGCTTTTCTCCAGGGCTTGTCGTTACTGGGACCATGGGAGCCAATCCAAAGGCAAAGATCAAATTAAGGGTGGTGCTGTCTCACCCAAGCCTGTTATTTCAGACGGGCTCAAAGAGTTAGAGAGTGGAGAGTAGGCCAAGTGCAGAGATGAGTAAACAAACGACAGTCCACAAACTTGAGATTTATGCAGACAAGAACTTTGGCTATCCTTGCATCTTCATGGAAATGACTGGAAGCAAATCGTCCAAAAACTGCTAACAATTTTGAAAGAATTATCAAAGAAACCACAACCCTAGGCTGCAAAAGCTGTGATTGTTCCATCCTTAAGTGACCCCAGGGAAAGTTGTACATCCCCGAGGAAGGCAGACTCTCCAACACTCACTTGAGCTGTGGCCACAGAAGTTACTGGACAAAGACAGTCTCCCAGAGGTCAGTGGACAAAGGATTTCTCTCAGAGAGAACTAGTGTCTATCCAAGGAATTTTCTTCGTTGGCAGCAGCAGGGGTTGTCCCAGGCCCTGCTCGGTAGACTTTGTCGTTCTTTTTTTTTTTTTTTTAATACAGTAAAGTATTTTAATATTTGACTATTTTAAGATCTTTAGAGAGATGAATTAATATTGAGCTATAGGTGGAAAGCAACGTAGTGAAAATTTCAAAATGGAATAATACTTAACATCAAATTTAAAGTAACATTGATGGGGAAGCAGATGTGGCTCAAGCAATTGAGCTCCTGCCTACCACATAGGAGGTCCCGGGTTCGGTTCCCAGTGCCCGCTAAAGAAGAAGAGCAAGACAGTGAACTGACACAACAAGATGATGCAACAAGATGATGCAACAAGAGACATGGGGAGGAAAAAATGAGAGACACAACAAACCAGAGAGCAGAGGTGGCTCAAGCGATTAGGCACCCCCCTCCCACATGGGAGGTCCTAGATTTGGTTCTTGGTGCCTCCTAATAAAGATCAGACACAACAAAACAATGAGGGGGTGGGGAGAAATAAATAAAATAAATAAATATTTTTTAAAAATTAACATTGATGATGTATTTTACTTTTCAGAGGCTAGAATGCTCAATGCTGAAAACTACTACCATTGTTAAAATCCCCATTTCATACAAGGATTCATTTTTACTCTAGTTTATTCTTCTGGCTATTAATTTCTTATGTTAGATATTAAGGCATAAAATGGAAACAGGTGTTGGGTATCGATTGTGTTAGTCTTCCTTCTTCATAGCTCTTTTTATTTCTTTCCTCTCCCTCTTCTTTATTTTTTAATTCTTTACTTTCTTCGTGAAAATTAATATTTATTTAATGTAATATGTGGTAGACTCTGTGGTAAAGCCTTGCATACATCACATTATTTGAGTCTCACAGTGATCCTATGAGGTAGGTAGTGATTATCTCCATTTTCCAGATATGAAGGCTGAAACTTCAAAGCTTATGTAATTAGAAAGTTGAAAGCTTCGAGGCACTCTTATAGAGCAGTTGTTCTCAGAATGTGGTCCCTGGGTCAGCAGCAACTGCCTCATCTGGGAACTTGTTAGAAATGCAGATTCTTAGGCCTCCTCAGCGATTTACTGAGTCAGACACTTTGGGAGTGGGGCCTCGCAACTGTGTTTCAACAAGTCCTCCCGGTGATTTTGAGGAAGGCTAACACTTGAGAACTATTGCTATAATTCCTCTCTGTACTTGATCTGAAATTGTGTTTGGTTTTCCCTGTATTTTAATTAGATACATATGAATTTATTCTTATAAACTATTTTAAATTTTACTTTACTTATTTTTCTTTTTAAAATATACTTCTATTAGAGAAGTTGTGAACTTACAAAACCATCATGCTCATGTGTAGAATTCCCACAGAACGCCTCTCCACCAACACATTACATTGTTGTGAAATATTCCTTACAGATTATTAAATAATATCATCAGGCTATTAGGACTAATTATGGCCTATAGCATACATTTGGTATATTTTTTCCATTCCCCCTATTATTAACACAGTACATCTTTGGCATTGATGCAAAAATATTACAGTATTGATGTTGACTGTAATCCATAGGTTACATTAATTATATTTTCCCCGTGCTTCTCCACATTCTTACCACCTTGCAATAGTGATGTAGTTCCTAGAAGGACATTCTTGGATTTGTACTATTAACCACAATTCTCATCACCTTTTGGTTCACTATGTTATTCAGTCTCTAGATTATTCTCTAGCTTTCTTCCAATTGACATTTTCATCCCTAGACTACCCTATCAACCACAATCCCATTTTTTTTTGATGTGCAAGTTTTATCACAATCTCATTTATAAACCACCTATGTTAGTTCCACTCACTATAGTGTGTTACCATCAACTCTATCCCTTTCCACACTTTTACAGTCAAGTTAATTAAAACTTCTACATACATTAAGCATCAGTACCCCTTCTCAGCCCACCTCTTATCTCCTAATAACCTATACTCTAGGTTTTAACTCCATGCATTTATTCTTTATATTTAGTTCATATTAAGTGAGGCCATGCAATATTTGCCCTTTTGTGTCTGGCTTATTTCACTTAGCATAATGTCTTCAAGATTCATCCATGCTATCATATGTGTCCCAAATTCATTTCTTCTTACTGCAGCATAGTATTCCATCCTATGTATATACTACATATTGTTTATCCATTCATCAGTTGATGGACACTTGGGTTGTTTCCATCTTTTGGCAATTGTGAATAATGCTGCTATGAACTTTGATTTGCAAATGTCTGTTTGCATCACAGTTTTCAGTTCTTCTGGATATATTCCTAGTAGAGGAATTGCTGGATCATGTGGCAGTTCTATATTTAGCTTCCTGAGGAACCGCCAAACTGTCTTCCACAGAAGCTGCACCATTTTACAATCCCACCAACAGTGAAGGGGTGTTCCTATTTCTCCAAATCCTCTCTAGCACTTGTTTTCTGTTTTTTTAATAATGGCGATTCTGTGTGGTATAAGATGTTATCTCGCTGTCGTTTTGATTTGCATTTCACTAATAGCTAGTGATACTGAAAATGTTTTCATGAGCTTTTTGGCCATTTGTATTTCCTCTTTGGAGAAATGTCTGTTTAAGTCTTTTGGCCATTTTTAAATTGCGTGGCTTGCTCTTTTATTGTTAAGTTGTATGATCTCTTTATATAGAATGGAAATCAAACCCTTATCAGATGTGTGATTTCTAAATATTTTCTCCCAGTGAGTGGGCTGCCTTCTCACCTTTGATGAAGTCCTTCGAATCACAAATGTGTTTAAGTTTGAGGACATCCCATTTATCCATGTTTTCTTTTGTTGCTCGTGCCTTTGGTGTAAGGTTCAAGAATGCACCACCTACCACCAGGTCTTGAAGATGTTTTCCTACATTTTCTTCTAGGAGCTTATGGTTCTAGCTTTTATATTTAGGTTTTTGATCCATTTTCAGTTAATTTTTCTGTTACGTCTGAGATAGGGGTCTTCTTTCTTTCTTTTGGATATGGATATCCAGTTCTCCCAGCATCATTTGTTGAATAGATGTTCTGCCCCAACTGGGTGGGTTTGACAGCCTTGTCAAAAACTGCCTGATTATAGATATGAGAGTTTCTTTCTGAACCATCAATTTAGTCCCATTGATCTATGTGTCTATCTTTGAACCAATATCATGCTGTTTTTACCATTGTAGCTAAATAGTATGTTTTAAAGTCTGGAAGTGAGAGTCCTCTAATTTTGCTCTTTCTTTATGAGATGTTTCTGGCTTTTTGGGGCCACTTACCCTTCCAAATAAATGTGAAAATTATGTTTTCCATTTGTTTAAATAAAGTCAGTGGAATTTTTATCAGGACTGCATTGAATCTGCATTTCAATTTGAGTAGAATTGACATCTTAATTCTAGCCCATGAACATGGAATGTTCTTCCATTTATTTAGGTCTTTTAAAATTTCTTTTAGCAATGCATTGTAGTTTTCTGAACACAAGTGCTTTACATCCTTGATTAGATTTATTCCTAATATTTGATTCTTTTAGTCACTATTGTGAACGGAATTTTTTTCCCTGACTTCCTCCTAATATTGTGCACTAGTACTGTATAGAGACAACACTAATTTTTGTGCATTAATCTTGTATCCTGCCACTCTGCTGAAATCATTTACTAACTCCAGCAACTTTGTTGTAGATTTTTTAGGGACTTTCTTGATCATATTAAGATCAAGAAATATGTATATGTATAAGATCATATCATCTGTGAATAGTGAAAGTTTTACTTCTTTCATCATATCATCTGTGAATAGTGAAAGTTTTACTTCTTTCTTTTCTATTCTATTTCTTATTTCTTTTCTATTCTATTTCTTATTTATATTCTTATTTCTTTTCTATTTGGATTCCTTTTACTTTTTTTTCTTGCCTCATTACTCTAACTAGAACCTCTAGCCCTATAATGAACAACAGTGGTAACAGTGGGAATATTTGCCTTATTCCCAGTCTCAATAGGAAAACTTTCAGTGTTTCACCATTGAGTAAAATGTTAGCTGTGAGTTTTTCATATATGGCCTTTATCATGCTGAGAAAGTTTCCTTCAATTCCTACCTTTGGTAGTAATTTTATCAAGATGCTGTATTTTTTTCAAATGACTTTTCTGCATCAATCAATAAGATCATGTGATTTTTCTTCTTTGATTATTAATGTAGTGCATTACTCTGATTGATTTTCTTGTGTTGAACCACCCTTGCATGCCTGGCATAAAACCCACTTGATATGATGAATAATTCTTTTATGTGTTCTTGGATTCAATTAGCAAGAATTTTGTTAAGGATTTTTACATCTTTATTCATTAGGAAAAAGGGTCTGTAATTTTCTTTTTTTGTAATATCTTTATTTAGCTTTGGTATTAAGGTAATATTGGCTTTTTAGAATGAAGTTAGTAGCATTCCTTCTTTTTCAATCGTTTGGAAGAGTTTGAGTAAGATTGGTATTAAATCTTCTTTGAATCTTGGTAGAACTTACAAGTAAAACCATCTGGTCCTGTGCTTTTCATTTTGGGGAGTTGTTTGATGACTGTTTTAATCTCTTTACTTAATCAGATCTGTAATTTTCTTTTTTTGTAATATCTTTATTTAGTTTTGGTATTAAGGTAATATTGGCTTTTTAGAATGAAGTTGGTAGCATTCCTTCTTTTTCAATCGTTTGGAAGAGTTTGAGTAAGATTGGTATTAAATCTTCTTTGAATGCTTGGTAGAACTCACAAGTAAAACCATCTGGTCCTGTGCTTTTCATTTTGGGGAGTTGTTTGATGACTGTTTCAATCTCTTTACTTAATCTTATTGGGTGTCCCTTGTATGTGATGCATCACTTTTCTCTTGCTGCTTTCAGAATTATCTTTGTCTTCGACATTTGACATTCTGATTAGTATGTGTATTGGAGTAGGTCTATTCAGATTTGTTTGGATGGGAGTTTGTTGTGCTTCTTGAAGATGGATATCTATATCCTTCAATAGGGTTGGGAAATTTTCTACCATTATTTCTTCAAATATTCCTTCTGCCCCTTTTTCCTTCTCTTCTCTTCTGGGATACCCATAACACATGTTTTCACATCTCTTGCCTTCATTTAGTTCCCTGAGACCTTGTTCAATTTTTTACATTCTTTTCTTTATCTTTTCTTTTGTATGTTTGCTCTCAGAGGCTGTGGCAGTTTGATATTATTTATGAATTCCAAAAAGAAATATTTGATTATATTTGTAAACTGGTCTGTTCCTCTGGGCATGATACCCATTTGATTGTATTAAATTCAGAAGTTTCACTTTTAATTTACTAAGTCAAGATTAGGGCTTTGATTCATTAGTGTGACTCAGTTTGAGTCCCTGCTCCCTTGGTGGACTATATAAATAGGTGCTCAATCAAGAACAGAGAAGTAGATACACAGAAGAATGCAGAGGAAGAGAGACAGCTCCAAAGACATGGGAGAGGCCCCAGGAAGAGATAAGCCATTCACCTGATAGTTTACAGCTGACCTTGTGAAGAGAACAGAGCAGCTGAGCCCAGAGAGAAACGATCCCCAGGAAGAGAGGCAAGCCTTATGCCAGCCTACAGCTGAGATGGGAAGAAGCTGAGACCATGGAGCCTTAAGAGGAAGAAGAAAGGCTGAACCCTTGCAGATATCGTCCACCATCTTGCTTTAATACATGGCAAATGACTTTAGGTGGGTGAAAAAGGTACCTCTTATGGTACCTTGAGTTGTACTCTTTAGGGTCTTGTGACTGTAAGCTTCTACCCCAAATAAATACCCTTTATAAAAGCCAACAGAGTTCTGGTACTTTGCATTGGCACTCTTTTGGCTGACTAATACAGAAACCATGTCTTCAAGCTCACTGTTTCTTTTCCTGTCTCCTCAAGACTGCTGTTATATGGCTCCAGTATATTTTAAAATTTCATTTATTGTGACTTTCATTCCCATAAGATCTGCTATTTTTCTATGTATGCTCTCAAATTTTTCCTTGTGAATACCCAGTGTTTTCTTAACATCCTTAATCTCTTTAGCCATGTCATTGAATTTATTAAGGAGATTTGTTTGAACATCTATGACTAGTTGTCTCAACTCTTTTCTTGTTATCTGGAGGCTTATCTTGTTCCTTTGACTGGGCCATATCTCCCTGTTTCTTGGTATGGATTATAGTTTTTTGTTGGTGTCTTGGCATCTGGATTACTAGATGTATTTATTCCAGTGCAATTTCTTTCTTTAGTTTAGGGCTTTCTTGCCCTTTCTCCCTTGCTGGTAGTGTAGTAGGAGCTGAGGACATAGTTGGTGCTGTAAACTGTGGAGCCTGAAGCTGCCCGTTTTGCCCTAGGAACTGATGAAATGTCTCCCATCTTCCTCCTCCTCCAGGAGTATTGACAGAGGCACAGCCATGTGTAGTCATCCAAGCTGTGCAGGTCAAGACCATCTGTAGTTGCCCAGAGAGACTGATGAAGCTTCACACCCCTTCCTCCCTGCCTGGGCGGGGATGGAGCTGCAAGTGTGGGCAGCAAAACTAAGTCATGTGGGTCAAAACTGACCACAGTTGACCAGGTAGACTTACATAGCTCTGGCCCCCTCCTCCCCTGCTAGGGGTGGGGATGGTCCCTCTGGAGTGCCCAACAATCTAATCTGTGTGGGCTGAAAGTGCCTGCAGTTGCCCTGAGAGGCTGAGGCTGTCCCTTCTGCCCTTTAAGGGGTGAGGATGGAACCACAGGCATCCAAGTCCATGCTGTCCAAAATCGCCTGCAGTTTCACAGAGAGCCTGAGGCAACACAGCTCCCTTCTATCCTATTGGGCGGCAGGGATGGAGCTACAGGTGTCCAAGTATCCAGGCTGTGAGGAATGAAAGCACCTGCAGTTGTCCAGAGAGACTGAAGAAATACCAGCCTCCTCTTATCCTATGGTGGGGATAGGGATGGAATTGAAGGAGCTCAACAAACCAGTCCATGTGAGACGAAAACATCTGCAGTTGTCCAGAAAGGCTGGGGAAACACTGCCCACCCCCATTCTTATCAGTGGTGGGGGTGGAGTCAC
>JAQZBX010093073.1:0-12201 GCA_029593785.1 Cabassous unicinctus
ACCTTCTGGTAAAAAAAAAAAAAAAAAATGAAGAACATTCCCAGATAAATAAAAGCTGAGGGATTTTATCCCTTGTAGACTTGCCCTGGAAGAAGTACTAAAGGGAATTCTTCAGGCTGAAATGAAAGGATAGTAGGCAGTAGCTTGAAGCCACATAAAGAAATTAAGAACTCTGATAAAGGTAACTACATAGGTAAATATAAAAGCTAGTATTTGTATTTGTTATTTTGGCTTTGTAACTCCTCTTTTTGTTTTCTATACGATTTACAAGCCAAATGCATAAAACATAATTATAAATCTATATTAATGAACCCAGAATGAAGAAACATTTTAATTTGTGACAATAACAACACTGGGGGAGGATAGAGCAGTATAGGGATTCAATTTGTGTATGCTATTGAAGCTAAGTTGTTATCAATTCAAACTAGATTGTTATAAATTTAGGATGCTACTTTTAATTCCCCTGGTAACGATTAAGAAAATAACTGAAAAAAATACAGAAAAAGAAATGAGGAGGGCATTTAAAATGGTACACTAGAAAAAATAAAAGCAGTCAAACACAAAAAGCAGTATTAGAGGAATCAAGGAACAAAAAAGACATGACATATAGAAAACAAATAGCAAAATAGACAAAGTAAGTCCTTTAATCAGTAATCATTTTAAGTGTATATGGATTATATTCACATTAAAATGATTAAAATTAAAAGGCAGAGACCAGTACAATGTATTAAAAAACACGACCCAACTATATTCTGTCTACAAGACTCACTTTAGATCCAAAGACACAAAGAGGTTGAAAATGAAAGGATGGAAAAAATATTTCATGCAAATAGTAACCAAAAGAAAGCTGAAGTAACTATTCTAGTATCAGACAAAATAGACTTTAAGTCAAAAATTGTTACAAGAGACACAAAAGGTCATTATATATTGATAAAAAACATGATCATCTCAATTGAAGCAGAAAAGGCGTTTGATAAAATCCAATATCCTTTCATGATACAAACATTCATAAAAGTAGGAATAGAATGGAACTTTCTCACTATGAAGGAGGGCATTTATGAAATACCTACATTAAACATCATACTCAATGGTGAAAAACTAAAAGCTTTCCCCCTAAGATCAGGACTCCCAAAGAATCCACCAAAACACTACTAGAACTAATAAATTCAGCAACATTGCAGGATTCAAGATAAACATGCAAAAATCAGCTGGATTTCTATGTACCAGTAATGAACAATCAAGAAAATTCATTTACAATAGCATCTAAAAGAATAAAATATATTGGAATAAATTCAAGGAAGGAGACTTGTACACTGAAAATTACAAAACACTTCTGAAAAAATTCAAAGAAAACATCCTGTGTTAATGGATTGGAAGACTTAATACTGTTAAGATGTTAGTTAATCCTACTAAAAGCGACCTAAAAATTCAATGCAATCCCTTAAAAAAATCCACCAGCCTTTTTTGCAGAAATGGAAAAGTCAATCCTCAAATTCATATGGAATTGTAAGGGGCACCAAATAGCCAAAACAGTTGAAAAAGAACAAAGCTGGAGGACTCAACACTTCCTGATTTCAAAACTTATTACAAAGCTACAGTAATTAAAATAGTGTGGTACTAACACAAGATAGACATATAGACCAAAGGAATAAAATTTGAGAACCCAGAAATATTCCCATATATCTATGGCCAGTTGATTTTTTAAAAGGGCACCAAGTCCATTCAATGGGAAAAAAATAGTCTCTTCAACAAGTGGTGCTGGGACAACTGGAAATCCACATGCTAAAGTATGAATTTGGACCCCTACCTCTCACCATATACAAAAATTAATTCAAAATGGGTCAACAACCTAAATATAAGAGCTAAAATTATAAAACTTTTACAAGAAAGTATAGGGAAATATCTTCAAGCGTTGGTATTATGCAAGGGATTTTTGGATTTTATACCAAAAACACAACAAAAGAAAAAAATAGATTAGTTGGACTTCATCAAAATTAAAAACTGGTGCATCAAAAGACATTATCAATTCAGTGAAAAGACACCTTACAGAATAGGGGAAAATATTTGGAGACAATATATCCGATAAGGGTTTAAAATCCACAATAGATAAAGAACACTTACAACTCAACAACAAAAAGACAAACACTCCAATTTTAAAATGGGCTAAGGTTGTGAATAGACTTATCTCCAAAGAAGATATATAAATGGCCCATAAGCCTACAAAATGACAATATCATTGGCCATTATAGAAATGGAAATGAAAATTAAAACTACAATGAGATATCAGTTCACACTAGGATGACTTTTTTTTAATAAAAAGAACCAAACTAACAGAAAATAACAAGTGTTGGCAAGGATATGGAGAAACTGGAAACTTAGTACTTGGTGGAAATGTATAACATGGATGAACCTTGAAGACATCATTTTGAGTGAAATAAGCCAGACAAAGAGACAAATACTGTATGATTTCTCTTATATGAAATACTAAGAATAAGTAAATTTATAGACTGAAAGCTGAGTAGTGGTTTCCAGGTGTGGGGATGAGGAGTGAGGAGTAATTGGTCCATAGGTATGAGCTTCTATTTGAGATAATGAATGTTCTGGAAATAGATAATGGTGAAAGTTACACAGAATTGTCAATGTCCATAATGTCACAGAATTGTCCACTTAAAAATGGTCTGAATTATTTTTATGTTATGTATATTTTACCACAATTAAAAATATATTAATTTTTAAAAAAGAAGGAACAAAGAACTAAATACAGGGAAGCGGGTGTGGCTCAATTGATAGGGCTCCCGTTTACCATATGGGAGGCCCCGGGTTCGCTTCCCGGCGCCTCCTTGTGAGGGCAGGCTGGCCCGTGCGGCGCGGTGGGCTGATGCAGCAGGACCTCACAGCAAGGGGGAGATAAGCAGACACGGAAGAAACACACAGCAAATGGACACAGTAAAACACAAGCAGCAAGGGGGGGATAAATAAATAAATAAATAATAAATTTTAAAAAAGGACTAAATACAATAGATTTTTTAAATAACGAGAATAATGTGAGAAACTTTATGCTACTAAATTTGAAAACATAAAAAATGGAAAATTTTCTGGAAAAATATAATTTAAAAACCTTTATTAAAGTAAAACAAAGCTTAAAGAAGAAAACATAGGTGAGTGTCTTCATGATCTTGGGTACACAAAGACTGCTTAAACAAAAAAACAATAAAGGAAAAACACTGATAAAATAGACTAGATTTAAATTAAGAACTTTGATTCATTAAGAAGTACCATAAAGACAGTGAAAAAGCAAGCTACAAACAGAGATAATTAAAATATCTTTTAGATATATAAATATCTAGGATTTATAAAG
The DNA here is from genome assembly GCA_029593785.1 of Cabassous unicinctus. NCBI lineage: Eukaryota > Metazoa > Chordata > Mammalia > Cingulata > Chlamyphoridae > Cabassous > Cabassous unicinctus. Next base: position 3,359 of record JAQZBX010093073.1, read on the forward strand.
AACTACAAACTAATAAGAGAAAGGCAGGCAGCATAATAGGAAAATGAGCAAAAGGGTTGGGTAGGCATTTCACATAAGATATCCTAAGGCCAATAAAGACATGAAAAAGTCATCAACTTCATTTGTTTTCAGAGAAATGCCAATTTAAACCACAGTGGCATAGCACTATATAGCTAACCAGAATGGCTTAAACAAAATAAAGAAACAAAAATATACCAAGTGTCAGAGCAAGGATTCAGAGCAACTGAAACTTTCATTCACTACTTGTGGCACTGTAACTAGGTACAATCACTTTGGAAAACTATTGAACCAACTTTACTAAAGCTGAACATCCAAATACCTTTGAAGCAGCAATTGCACTCATTAGTATAATCCCAAAAGTATTAACTATGTTCAACGAAAGACATGTACTAGAATGTTAATAGCAACACTATTCCTAATAGCCAAAGGCTGGTAACTACCCAAAAGCTCATCAAAAGTAGAATAAATAAGTAAAAAATAGAATAAGTAATTGTGGTATTTTCACACAATGGATATCCTACAGAAGACGCAACATTATGGCTGAAGATTGTATAATTTTGAGGATAAGCCAGACACAAGAGATTACATTCCATTTCTGCAAAGCACAAAAACAGGCACGTCTATCCTGTTAGAAGTCAGTGGTTTCCCATACTAGAAGGGGACACATATGGCATGAGGGTGCTGGTAATATTCTGCTTGAACTGCTTTCTGGTTACATGGGCATGTTCACTTTTTGAAAATTCATTAAGTGGTAAACTCATGGTTTGCACACTTCATGCATGAGTTACTTCTATAAAAAATTTATTTTTTAAAATGAAGAAATAGAAATTCCAAATAGTTCTATAATGACTAAAGCAAACTGAATCAATATTTTGAAATCCAGCCACCAAGAAAATAAAATTCCAGGACCGATGGTTTTCCTGTTTAATTCAACCAAACTTTCAAGAACCTGATTATTTTTTTCTTATATAAACTGTGCCAGAGAATAGAAAAAGAAGGACCCATTCACTTTAAGAGGCTAGAATAAGGTTGATACCAAAAATAGTAAAGGGCAGTAAAAGAAAGAAGTCTTTAGGTTAACTGTGAATACAGATACAAAAACTTTTAAAAACATTGTTAGCTAAGAAAAAAATATCAGTTAGAAAGAAAATCAAAATAATTAGCTCCATTAATAGATTAATGTAATTTTCTACATTGATTAAAGGAGAGATTTAGGTCAGTAGTTCTCTAAATGTGGTCTGGGGACACCCACATACACATATAAAACAAAACAAAAAAGTTTCATGTTTTTTAGCACATGCCAATGCATTCTTCAAAATTGTTTGTAAAAGCAAAATACTGGAAACAACCTGACTGCCTATCAAGAGGAAAAATGATAAATAGTGAGATGTTTATACAATGGATAACTAAAGGCAGTTGAAATGAATGCACATTAGGTTGTGGATATAGTAACAGAATAAAAAAAAATTTTTTTTTAATCCATGAAAACTGCACTACACAAACAGTGAATCCTAAGTCAAACCATGGCTATAGTTAACAAAACAATCATAAAAATGTGCTTTAATCAATTGTAACAAATGTACCATACCAATGCAAGGCATTAATAATAGGGTGGTATATGGGAATCCTGTATTTTATGAGTGATTTTTCTGTGAACCTACAAGTTCTCAATAAAAAAAAGAAAGAATGCACTAAGGCTAATGTGTCAACATAGATAAATACCAAAAAAATAACAGAGCCAAAAATAAAGCAGTTAGGAATTTATATCCTATGATTCCAATTTTATAAAACATGTAAAACAACACTGCATAGCATGTATAGATACAAACATGTAGTAAAATTATGAAAGAATGCGTGGGAACAATACACACCAAATTCAGGATAGAGGCTTCATCAGGGAACAGGAGAATGGGTCATTAAGATATATAGGAAGCTTCAACTTTACAATATTTTATTTCTTAACATAGGTAGATGGCAATAAGGATGCTTGGTTACATTCTGCTCTGTTTTCTGTGCCTGGAATATTTCAAAATTTTAAAAAACTTCTAGAAGCTAATCATTTGAGGGGGCTTTAAGGAACTAGATATTGGTAGCCTATGACTGCTATTTTCAAATATTTAAAAGAAATCATATATTAGTTGAGAGTAGGGTTCTCTGGAGCCAAGCTGCCTGGGTTCAGATCTTGGCTCTGCTGTTGTAGGCTGTCTGATTTGGGGCAAATTATTTAACTTCTCTGTGACTGTTTCCCCCTTCTGTAAGATGGGGATAACAGTGACTACCTTGTAGGTTTGTATTAAGAATTAAATGAATATGTAAAGTATTTAGAACAGTGCCTGGTACATAATAAGCATTATATAAGTTTTACCAAATAAAAAATCTGGCAGATAAAGAGCCTGCCCTGTGAAGGAACAGGTTCTTCAAAGGTTCAAGGAAAGGCTGGATAAGGAACTTTGTTGTAAAAGTATTGTTTAGTTTAGATGTGTACTTCTCAAACTTCAATATGCATATGAATCACAAGGGAATCTTGCTAAATTGTATATTCTTAATCAGTAAGTTTGGGATGATCCTGAGATTCTGCATTTCTATTGGGTGGTCCCTATGCCCAAGGTCCCCTGGGGTCCACACCTCAAACAGCAAAGCTCTAGACGGTCTCTTCCTATGGACATACGTCAGTAATTTTAAAGATGTTTAGCTCTTATTTTTGTTGAATCATCAATTTGCAGTAAACTCTAAATGTATTTCTATTTCTCAACCAACTTTGGTCTCTTAATTAACTAATAACTTAAACACTTAACTGATTAAGGATTCATAGGAAGCTTAGAGTGATTTTTTAAAATACAAATGTATATATATCTTTTCATAATGCAGTTAATTGCCATAAAATTTTTTATAAATTCAGCTTTTTGTTTCTGGATTTTCTTAAAGCAGAAACACCTATAATGAGAAATTAGGGCAGTAAAATACAGGGGAGGCAGTCCCTGCAGTATTTTGGAATTTACATTAGAGTCTCTTTTTTTGATAGAGAAGAAGAGGTCACTCTAGATTTTCAAATGGGGGAGGGTAGAAGAAAAGCCATATTTTGGGGCTGTATAAATTGGAAATAAGGAGAATGCAAAGGCTTGAGGTGAAAAGAAACTGAAGTGATTATTTTTTAAAAGTTTCAAAGCCTGGCTCTGAGAGATATCAAAAGAGGAAGATCAATAGGATTAATATATTAAAATTCAACAATAAGCTGAAAAGGAAAATTTGACTTCAATATATCAGAGGACTCTGAATTATTTTGGGCTCTGGTGAGAGTCCACACATCTGATATAGACAAGACTGGATCTCCAAGTCCAATCTGAAATATGAGTGTGGTTATGAAGCAGATTCTAAATGCTATGAAACTGAATAGAAACCCAAAGGATGGTTTGGTAAGTTGGAGATGTAGGAAGTTCTGAATGGGTTGGTCTGAATTATACTCCATGCTTTCTTTCCTTCAGAGTATCCTGACTGATCAAAATTGGCTTAGAGCCAGAGAGGAACCCCACTTTCCTAGAATTGGGTGTTTACAGATATTGAGTCTTGTGACCAGCGTGTACCTAATGTTTTAAGGGCTTTGGCCACCAAATTAATAAGCATAAAACTACTGGTACAGATTTCTGCTGCTTCCAGGAGCACAATCGGCTATATCCCTAGATCTAAGACAGCCACTGAGTGCAGGGAAAGGGAGAAGGCAATAAACAGGGAATTTTATTTGTTCACTGCTCTAATACTCCAGATCAAAGCAGGGAGTTTCCACACTCTATATTCTGTTTTTAAAAGGAGGTATAGGGGGGTGGATGTGGCTCAAATGGTTGTGCGTCAGTCTCCCATATGGAGGGACCTGGGTTCGATCCCCGGGACCTCCCGGTAAAATAAAAGAAAAAATATAGATGGCACGCAGGCCGCCAGGCTCTGTGTGCAGGCGAGCCCCCAGGCCCTGCAAGCAGGCGTGCCAGGCCCCGCCGAGCCATGCAGCAAGATGATACATAATAGGAGAGTGACACAAGGGAGAGCCAAGAGGAGATGCACTGAAAAAAACAGGAAATGAGGTGGCGCAGATGGCAGAATGCCTCTGTCCCACATCGGAGGTTCCCAGGATCAAATCCCGGTGAAGACAGGAGGAGAAGGATGAGAAGAGAGGGCAGGAAACAGACACAGAGAATTGCCCAGCAAATGGACACAAAAACAGCAAGAACGGGAGGAGGGGGGCCGGTGTTAAAATGGATAAAAAGTAAAATAAATAAATCTTAAAAAAAAAAGGAAGGTATAGGAGAAGTCAGGGAGAGATAAAAGGAGTAGAGATTTAAACAGATAATTCTAATTTTCTTTAAAATTGTATTATTTTTAAATACTTTTAGTATTTTACTCACCACCACTGCACAGAGATTGTATTTAGGATGTTTCCGGAAAATTGGACAAATATAAGGAGTAAGGTCCAAGTTGGTGAGTGGGTAATGAATATCTGTTCTCAGTTTCCTTTTCATTGTACCCTGTATGTCAAACCTGGGGGAATAATATATGTGTGAAATACAAAGTAAATTTGTGTATCACTCATGAATGAAGTCCACATTCCTTGACAAATTCCAAGTACAGTTAAGAGTAATTTCCTGGAGAGATTTTTTGGTGCAGACTTTTACATAAATTACTTTTTTTTCTTGTTAAATATATTTTGCTTCTGTCAAAATTCATAGAACTATACACTTAAAAAGAATGTTATTTACTGTATGTAAAATACCATAATAAACCAAAACAAAGTCACAAATGGGGGTCACAGAAGCTGGCTTAAAGTGGATTCCACTGGCCAATTTCGAGCAATTTGAACATCTAATAAAATAATGATATTAATGGATTTTAACACACTAAAAAGCAGCCATGAGTCCAGAGAGATTCTTTTTATAAAGGGGAAAATATACCTTTAAATAGTGAGCTCTTACCATCACTACCATAACCAAGTGATCAAACTTAGTATCACCAACAGTGGGACAAACTGATATTATGTGCCTTCTGATGCATGCAATGGAAAAGTATACAATATCACCTATATCTGATTCTTGCTAAGAAAAAAAAAGTTTACCCTGATCTAACCATGAGGAAACAGACAAATTCAGAATGGGGGCTGTTTTCTAAACAGAAGACTTCAAAGAGTCAATATCATGAGAAAAATAAAAACAAATAAAAGGGAGAGGAGATGTTCTATGTTAAAAGAGACTGAAGAGACAAACAAATGCAATGTATGGCCCTTGATTGGATCCTAGATTGGGAAGAAAACGCTAAGACAGACATAAATATGAATCATATCTTAGATGATATGAAATTATTGCTAAATAACTTAGGCATGGTAATAGTGTTGTGATTATGTAAAGGAATGTCCTTATTCTCAGGTGATGCATGCTGAAGTGTTTAAGCATGAAATGCCATGCTGTCTGCATCTTATTTCAAATGGTTCAGCTAAAAACAGGGAGAGGAAGGAAGTGAGAGAACAAGAAGTTTTAGAGAGAGGGAGGGATGGAGAGAGAGTTGTAGAGACAAAGGGAAAAAGGAAATGTGGCAAAGTTTTATCAACTGATGAAGATTCTTGATGAAAAGTATATGGATATTCATTATATATTCTTTCAACTTTTCCATAGATTTGAAATTTTTTAAATAAAAAGCTAGGAAAAAAAATTTTTAAATGATATTTAGACCCCTTTTCAGACCTATAGAATCAGAATAACCAAGGGTGGGGCCAGGGAATTTACTTTTTAAAAGCATTTGAAATGAGATGATAATCAGCCATCAATCCAGGGACTGGCACTTGGGAACCCCTAATAGATAACTTTCTTTCAAATGTAATACATTCAGTCAACCAACTTGGAAACCCTGGAGCCATTCTCTATTTCTGCTCCCTCACTTCCCCAAACCTTCCCACTGACAGCGAGAGTCACCACTCAGGCCCTGTTGATTCTATGTCTACCTCCTGAAAATGTCTTGAATCTATCCCTATTTTTTCTATCCCCAACCCCTACTACCATAGTCCAGGCCCTCATCTCTTTAGATTCTTCCAATAGCACCCAAACTATTCACCCCACTTCCAGGCTCTCTCCCAACCCACTTGAGTTCCCTTTTCAAAACCTAAATCTCATCACACTAACTTACCTCCAGTGAGTTACTACTGCCCAAAGGATAAAATCCAAATGTCTTAATGTGTGATATGAGACTCTCCACAAGGCCTTCTCCTGCCTTAGAGCTTCATCATCACTACTTCCTGCCCCATTCTCATATATTTAACATATATATCAATATGCCTTTGCATATATTATTCATTTCTCTCTCTTCTCTGCCTGGAAAATTCCTCATTCTTCAATGTTCATTCTTTTTTTTTTTTAACCATAAATTTTAAAAATACGGAACACTTCATGAATTTGTGTGTCATCCTTGCACAGGGGCCATGCTAATCTTCTCTGTATCATTCCAGTTTTAGTATATGTGCTGCCGAAGCGAGCACTCAATGTTCATTCTTACATGTTCATTCCATTCCCCTGCCCCCTTAGAAGTGAAGGCTGAAAGCTTCAGTGTAACCTAGGAACTTGTCCTATCCTGGGACAATCTATGCAATAGGACTGAAAGTTGTACTATGTCAACAGAGTACAGTGCAGGGGTACTTCACTAAATTCACTGACTTCTTACAAGTTCTGTGTAAATTCATTTTTTTGTGAATTTAGTAATCTTAACTGCTGATATGTATATTTATAGCAATGAATGATATGAAATAGCAGTAAAGAAACCAAAAAACTCTGTTCCTGCCACATCTGGGGCTCAGTTCTTAGATTTTTCTCAGCTCTTGAGCCACAGTTTGTCCCTCCCTCACTATACTTCTTTATAGTACATATGAGAGGTATAGTCTTTTGAATGAAATAATTCTTAAATTATACTTTGTTCTATTATCAATGTGGTCTTGAATGCTCCTTCACTCTCAGAATTAGCCATGTAGAGTTGGTGATCATTACCTGGCGCTCATTACCTGAATTTTGGAGGGCCTGGGAAGGGAACCAAGATAACAGAGCAATAAGATTACAGTGGATATTTGAAATAGACATCAATTCTTTGTTTCTAAGAAGAAACTTCACTGATCTAAATATATATATATATTTTAGGAGGTACCGGGGATTGAACCTAGGACCTCGTACCTGGGAAGCATGTGCTTAACCACTGAGCTACACCAGCTCCCCAATATATTCTAATTTGAGAATCATTGTGTTGCCTCCAAATTGATAGGAAAATGTGTATTGTAAAATTGTTTTGCTAGGCCAAATCTGCCTATAAAATGTCAAAATCCATACCTTTTTAAGTGAAAAATAACTATTTTTGGTGCTTTGGAAATACTGGCCCTCACAGCTGTTTCTTGCTTGGTTTCACAAAAGGAGCAATGAATTTGGTTATTCCAGGTCAGTGTGTCTTGTTGAAAAAAACATTGGAGACAGTCCTGTCAAGGAAAAAAGCATTTAGTGACCAAATTAGATCATCTGGAACCTGTAGTCTCTGTTTATATCAAAACTTTGGAATAGTCATGGAAATGTAATGCTTTTCTCAAAGTTAACAAGTCTAGGAGACTTGTAGCCTCAATCTATAGCCTGGATAGCTGTAAAATCTTACCTAGCAAAGGAGATTTTTCTCACTTGATTACAGAAATGGATCCAAGTACTAATCTCATTTATAAAATCTGAATTAGCATTTTAACATTTTTGGTTTATTTTGGAATAATACTGGCTTTGCAATTTACACTAGCCAAATCAGGCAGATGTTTCATGTTAGTCATCTCCTTAACTAAAGTGATCTGGTGATTGAAAATGACCATATTTCAGCCTTTTGGGGTGGCCCATAATAAAAAACATCAGAACAGAGATAAATTAGATCCCATATCCACAGGAGACATCCTAAATGTGGCCAGGTCCCCAGCTCTGCTAAAGAGGAAGATGAGGACAGGATATATTTGCAGTAGACCTGCTAGTGCTCATTTTCAAGAGTCTTTGGAATTCTCTACAAGCAATCTTTAGCAGTTTGAGCTGAGAACAAAGCCAAGTTCTGAATAACAGGATTCTACTTTCTAATTCTGGTATTTGGAAATGGCTATGTGAAACTTTTAGCAATAGATGTGCTTCATAAATTAGGAAGAAAAATATAAATTTGTACTATTCTGCAAGGAAACTGATTGCTCCCTGACTCCTAACTATTCTCTGTTTCCCACCACCACCCTGCATACCCCTACCTTACAGCTTAACTTTTGGCATTATGATGAAGGAAAGTAGAGAGGTAAACTAAGGCACGAGATTCTACTCTCCCTTCCCAATATATATCACAACTTTAGTCCAAAATATAAAAGCTCAAGACTAATAGTCAAAATCTTTTATATCTGGTTCTCAATTTGGGGCTGCAGATTTCTGGGGTGAGGGAGGGCCATAAAGTTTTTGTGTAAGAAATTATCAGTTCCATATATGCACCAAGCCATCTCAATAGACTGAATACATCTGACCTGTATTTTCAATTTTTACAAAGATGCTGTTTTGTTGAATACATCTAAAAATACAACTGATTCACAGTAACTTTTGGCCAGTATGTTGCTTTTCAATCAAATGCTATCATCATGGACTTCTAATACTTTTTTTTAAGTTATAGAGGAGCCCATTCATACTGAAAAATGTAAGATAAAACAAAAGAAAATTTAAAAAAAATATAAGAAACAGCCCTGAGAAAATCAAGGGCAGGGGTAAAGCAAGATTAAAACCAAAAATATACATATATAAAATATATATACACACACA
>JAQZBX010093075.1:0-12196 GCA_029593785.1 Cabassous unicinctus
ATGTTTCAAGGCCAGGCAGAGAAATTCCTCCCACATCGCTCTTCTTTCTTAGAATGCTTTTGGCTCTTCAGGTACATTTTCCCTTCCAACTGAATTTGGTAATTGCCTTTTCTATTTTTTAAAGTAGGCTGTTGGAATTTTGATTGGTATTGCACTGAATCTATAAATCAGTTTGGGTAGGATTGACATCTGCACTGTATTTAGTCTTCCAATTCATGAACAAGGAATGTCTTTCCATTTGTTTACATCTTCATTAATTTCTTTTAGCATTGTTTTGTAGTTTTCTGCATATAGGTCCTGTACTTGAGTCCTGTATTTGAGTCTTTTTGCTGCTAGTGTAAATGGAATTTCCCCCCCGATTTCCTCCTCAGATGGTTCAATACTAGTGTACAGAAATATTACTGATTTTTACATGTTGATCTTGTATCTTGCCACTTTGCTGAACTCGTTTATTAGCTCAAGTAGCTTTGTCATAGACGTTTCAGAGTTTTCTAAGTACAGGATCATGTCATCCGCAAATAGTGAGAGTTACTTCCTCTCTTCCTATTTAGATGCCCTTTTTTTCCCCTTGTCTAACTGCTCTCGCTAGAACTTCTAGCACAATGTTGAATAACAATGATGACTGTGGGCATCCTTGTCTTGTTCCCAATCGTACAGTGAAAGCTTTCAACCTTTCCCATTGAACATGTTGGCTGTGAGTTTTTCATATATACCTTTTATTATATTGAGGAACTTTCCTTCTCTTCCTATCCTTTGAAGTGTTTTTATCAAGAGGATGCTGGATTTTGTCAAGATGTCATGTGTTTTTCTTTCTTTCAATTTGTTAATGTGGTGTATTATGTTAATTGGTTTTCTTGTGTTGAATCACCCTTGCATACCAGGAGTAAATCCCACTTGGTCATGGTGTATAAGTCTTTAGATATGCTGTTGGATTCTATTTGCAAGTATTTTGTTTAGAATTTTTGCATCTATGTTCATTAGAAAGATTGGTCTGTAATTTTCTTTTCTTGCAGTATCTTTATCTGTTTTTGGTATTAGGATGATATTAGCTTCATAAATTTTGGGGGTACTTGTCCTTCCTCCTCAATGTTTTGGAACAGTTTTAACAGAAATGGTGTTAATTCTTCTCAAAATGCTTGGTAGAGTTCTCCTGTGAAGTCATCAGGTCCTGGACTTTTCTTTGTTGGGAGATTTTTGAAGACGAATTCATTCTCTTTAAATGTAATTGGTCTGTTAAATTCTTCTATGTCCTGTAGCATCAGTGTAGGTTGTTTGTGCATTTCTAGGAATTTGTCCGTTTCATCTAGGTTGTCTAGTATGTTGGCATACAGTTTCTCATAATATCCTCTTATGATCCTTTTTATTTCTGTGGAGTCAGTAGTAACTTCCCCCCTTTCATTTCTGATTTTATTTACTTGCATCTTCTCTTTTTTTTCTGTTAGTCAAGCTAAGGGATTGTCAATATTAATGATCTCAAAGAATCAGCTTTTGGTTTTGTTGATTTTCTCTATAGTTTTTTTTTCCCCCTCAATTTCATTTCTTTCTGCTCTAATCTTTATTACTTCTTTCCTTCTGCTTGCTTTGGGAACGGTTTGCTGTTCTTTTTCTACTTTCTCCAGTTGTTCAGTTAGATCTTTGGTTTTAGCTCGCTCTTCGTTTTTAATATAGGTGTTTAGGGCTATAAATTTCCCTCTCAGCACAGCCTTCACTGTATCTTATAAGTTTAGATAAGTTGTGTTCTCATTTTTTGTCTCATATATTTACTAATTTCACTTACAATTTCTTCTTTGAGCCACTGATTATTTAGGAGTGTGTTGCTCAGCCTCCACACGTTTATGAAATTACCTCTTTCCTGTCTATTATTAATTTCCAGTTTCATTCCATTATGATCTGAGAAGGTGCTTTGTATAATTTCAATATTTTTAAATTTATTGAGTCCTGCATTTGGACCTAACATAGTCTATCCTGGAGAAAGATCCATGAGCACTTGAGAAGAAGGTATAACCTGGTGCAACACTGGGTGCAACTTTCTGTATGTGTCTGTTAGGTCTAGCTCATTTATCATATTGTTTAAGTTTTCTGTTTCCTTGTTGATCTTCTGTCTAGTTGTTCTGTCCAACAATGTGAGTGGTGTGTTGAAGTCTCCAAGTATTAGTGTATAGACGTCTATTTCTCCCTTCAGTTTTGCCAGAGTTTACCTCATGTATTTTGGGTCACCCTGGTTAGGTGCGTAGATATTTATGACTGTTATTTCTTCCTTGTGGATTGCCCCTTTTATTAAAATATAATGTCCTTCTGTATCTCTTATAATTTTTTTTGCATTTAAGGTTCTGTATCTTTTATAACTTTTTGGCACTTAAAGTTTGTTTTGTCCAACATTTGTATAGCTACTCTTGCTCTTTTTTGGTTACAGAAAGGGTGGAATATTTTTTTCTACCCTTTTACTTTCAGCTGGTTTTTGTCCCTGGGTCTAAGATGAGTCTCTTGTAAGCAGCATATGGGTGGCTTATGTTTTTTTATACATTCTGTCACCCTATATCTTTTGATTGGGGAGTTTAATCCATTCACATTCAAATATATTACTGTAAATGCATTATTTACTTCCACCACTTTATTTTTTGGTTTTCATATGCCATATATTATTTTAGTCTTTTTACTCTTTTGATTATCCTTTCTGCTATTCTTTCTTCTATACTATCCTCTAAGCCTCCCTCTCCTGTCTTTTTCTTTCAAGCTATAAGCCTTCCTTTAATATTTCCTGCAAAAGTGGATTCTTTTTTATGAACTCTTTTAGTTTCTGTTGTTTGTGAATATTTTATACTCACCTTCTTATTTGAAGGACAGTTTTTCTGGATAAAGATTTCTCGGCTGGCAGTTTTTCTCTTTCAGTATCCTAATTGTATCATACCACTTTCTTCTCTCCTTCATGGTTTCTGATAAGAAATCCACACTAAGTTTTACTGGGTGTCCCTTGTATGTGATGGCTTGCTTCTCCCTTGCTACTCTCAGAATTTTCTCTTTATCTTTCACATTTGACATTCTGAGTAGTATGCGTCTTGGAGTAGGTCTATTCTGATTGGGGTATGCTGCGCGTCTTAGACATGTAAGTTCATTTCTTTCATGAGAGTTGGGAAATTTTCAGCTATTTCCTCAAATACTTTTTCTGCCCCTTCTTCATTCTCTTCTCCTTCTGGGACTCCCATGACACATATGTTGTTGCATTTCATGGTTATGATTCAACTATCTGAGCCCTTGCTCAGTTTTTTCCGTTCTTTTCTCTCTGTACTTTTCTCTCTTTAATTTCAGCTGTTCTGTATTCTGTATCACTTATTCTTTCTTCTGTCATTTTGAGTCTGCTGTTGTATGCCTCTGATGTGATCTCTCTTATTGTATCTTCCATTCCCATGAGCTCTAATACTTGTCCATTCAGGTTTTCAAATTCTTTTTTGTGCTTGCTCAGTGTCTTCTTATCTTCTATCTCTTTAGCCATATTGTCTTTCAACTCATTAATTTGATTGTGGAAATTAGTGTGCATGTCATTGATTAGTTGTCTCTAATCCTGTGTCTCTTCTGGGGCTTTGATATATTCCTTTCCTTGGGACATTTCTTCCATTTTCTTCGTATGGCTTATAATTTTTTGCTGATGTCTAGGCATTTGATTAGGATGGTGAGTTTACTCAGATGCTCATTCTCTCTCTTTCATAGGGATTTAGTGGCAGGAGGCTGAGTATTACTGCTGTTCTTTGATTCTTGGTTCAACTTATTCTGAGTCTTTAGGATTGTTCCTATTAGTTGCTCAAATCTGGGCCCTGGAACCAATAATGAGTTGCAGACCCACTTCCTAGGGTCTTGGGGAGGGGGGCTGTAAAGGCCAGAAAAAGCCTCTGTTACTTAAAGTTCCTCACATGCACTTCATTGGTCGCCAGCAGATGGTGCCCTTTGGCAGAACTCCCAGTTCAAAGCTTGGTCAGAGTGTGTTTGCTCCAACGTGGACCAGATCAGTGTGATAGAGGATCCTGCCTGGAGGCTAAGATCCTCGTAATTCAAACCTTCCCAGAAGCAGTTCTCCAACCTCTACTGGCGGTCCCCTCCCTTTTCCCAGGCAGGAAATATTCTACTCCCCTCTGCGTCCTCGATCTCTTGTGGCTCCCAACGCAAACAATGGCAACGCCCCACCCAGCCTGGAAGGGTTCGAGGGACACAGCAGACCAAATTTGTGGGTCAAAAGTTGAGTCAGCCTTAAGTTGTGTTCCGCTCTCTTCCCTTTCCCTTTCCCTTTGTCTGTAGCCACTGGCCTTGAGGCCTGAGAATTCAAGTGCTTATAGGGTAGGAGAGCGCGCCAGCAGCTGCGGCTTTTAACTCACAGTTTTGCTGTCACAATTCTTTTCCTTTGTGCTTCTCTCTTCTGGGCGGTGTTCAGCCTTCCCCTGGTGTCCTAAACCCTAGAAGATATTTTCCAGGCCATTTCTGCCTGTCCTCTAGCTATTTTTCTGGGAGAGAAGAGAGTCCCATGTCTTTCTAGTCTGCCATCTGCCCGCAAGTCCTCAATTTGTGTTTGATGCTTCTGTGTGATTGGCTTCAGGTTGCATGTTTTGGGCAGGAGAACTCCGTAAGTGAAGCTGTATCCCTCTCAGCCCATCACACCAAGAAGCACAGGCTGTCAGTCTGTCCCACTATTGGTGATGCCAACTTTGATCACTTGATTGAAGTCTGCCAGATTTCTCCATTGTAGATTTTTCCTTTGTAATTCAAAAGTAAATGTGGAAGAAGATATTTTGATACCACGTAAAGATCCTATCTCTCATCAAACTTTCACCCCAATAGTTTGAGCATCCTCTGGTATTTCTAGAATGAACTCATTTCAAATAGCTTTTCTCTGGTACCAACTCTCCCACCTCCTCTAGTGGCCATGCCCTGCACAAACCCTCCACCCTTTCTCTGCCAGCTCTGCCCTCTGACCAGGCTTACACTCACCCTAGTATCCTCTCTGTGCTCAGGGGACTGACCAAGACTCTGGGCTCACACAGGGGCCACTCCCTGAGACCTGGGGCTCATTAACAATGTGTGGCTGCACAGCTCAGTCCTGGAAGGTCCCAGCTGCGCTTCTGTGCATCACCACTTGGAAGAATCCTATGAGCTGGCTTAGAGATTCTTCCCATTCTTCTAAAAAGGACAAATTCCCCTTTGTTTAGGCCTGCGTCATTCTTAAGCTGCCATCGTATGCTGCCTCCAAAGAGATGCATTTCTGGCCCTCGCAAAAATATGCTTGTGTCCCACTCTGAATGCTGTGTTACTTTTATATCAGCTGAAATGCCAAGATGCCAACCTCCCAGGGCCATAAAGTCCAGGCTACTAATGGCTTCATATATTGTTCAGCTCAGATGACACATATGCATATGGACATATAACTGAAGCTTTCTGGAAAAGGAAAAGAAAAGCCTTCAACCCATTCTTTCCCAAAGTGTGCAATTCAAGTATTACAGGGTGCATGATTTTGGATGGTGCATTGATATGGCATCAAATAACACTGAGCCACACAGTGAGGAAGTCCCCATTCCAATCCTTCTGAGTCCACCAAGAAAAAAAGAGCCAGTTTGGTGCTAATCTCTCTCCAGCACTTGCCAATTTGTTAACAACAACAACCACAAAAAAAGTAGAGTTTGGACAGCCATAGTGTGTAGCTAGAATTTAATAATGTTGTTTTGATTTTATCTTGAAAGTTCTTTCTTTTTATAGGAAATAATACCATTTATTGTAATGACATAAAGTATCTTTTTGGAACAAGTTTATTGAAGTTTTTAAAGTGAGTCATTTAAGAAAACTATTTGTAAACAGAAGGACAGGTGGCCCTCTGCATTAGCAAAATCATAAGGGTCTTTCTCCAAAGCCTCTGGCAAGCGCTGCTCTAATCCCTGGGAGGGTTATCCGTGGTTGGAAGTTTCAGACATCAGGAATAGGCTGCTGCAGAGAAAAGCTCTTCTAAAAGGTCAAGTAAGGTCTTGAGTCCAGTGTAAGAGAAAGGCCCAAGGGCAAACAAGGATGTCCAGAGACATCCTTGCCCAGAAAAAAAAACAGAGGGGGAAAGAAAAATAAGTGTCACCTACTTAATACTCTCCCATGACGACATCTGGAATTCAGATCACTAGCAAAAAACAAAATGGACTAAATCAAATTGTAGAGTTTTACAAGGACCTAGGACATAGCTGGTGACCTAGGCTTTGGAGGAAATTATACCTAAGTAGAGGTGGGAACAAAAGTGACCCCATGTAAGCATGGACCCCTGCATCTCTCTACAAAATAAGTCACCCCTCTGTGCCACCATCTCTGACACCAGCCTCTCAAGACCCTTCCTAGAGGTGGCCGCTCTTCTCAGTTTCCTGTGCATCCCTCCATAGATGTTTGATAGGGAGGGAACACTTATTCCCCACTCCTCATGTTTCCACGTGGAGGGAGCCGCACCAGAGTTACACTCTTGGCCTTTTGCCCCACCCCTCACTCACTCCTTTGCTCCTGATTGGAGGGGACATCCACGGTCGGCCTTCTGGATTGGTGGAGCTCATCTGTTAAGAGGCCAGAGCGCAGTGCCCTTCCCCACACCTCCTCGCTAATGAAAGGGTGTTGTCTGTTCCCAGCAGAGCCCCAATTTCCCTTGGCCTGAGGGGACCCAGAGCTAGTGGGGGAGAGGGTGTGGAGCCCACGTGGCCATATGTCTAAGTCCCACCTTCCAACTTAGATTTGCTCACCTAATAATATCCCTAAATATTCCTTTTGAATCCATCTCATTCTTAGGAATGGCTGCATGGCATTCCATTGTGCGGCTGTGCCACGAGCTACTTAACTAGTTCACTATTGAAGGCCATTGGGTGGCTTCCAGACTTTTTGCTACTCCAAACCACATGGTCAGTGAAAATCCTTGCATTTATTTCTTTGCACACCAATGCTAATATATCTGAAGGACAGATTCCTAGACATGGACATGCCAGGTCAAAGGGTATGTGCATTTTAATTTCTGGTGGACACTGCAAAGCATACTGGACACTGTTAGTGTTGTGTCAGCCTTGATCTTCAGAGGCTGGACTAACTCTTATGCATGGCCAGGGTGGGCTTGACCTAAGGCCTTGACCTATTAACATGCAGTAGGTCTCCAGGAAGTATAATTCTGGCCTAAAGAGACCAGCCTCTGCCCACCCCGGGGCTGGTCCCAGGGTGCCATCTCCTCCCCACAACACACACCCTTGCTTTACTCCTGCCCCAGGACTGTGGGCCCCTCTGGAGATACTGGGGAATAAACAACTCCCTCCTTGGCATGTTGCGTGAAATCTGGCTCACCCAACCCGGGCAGGCATCAAAATTCATCCTAGCTGTCCACAGAAACTTACTTTCCCATTAAAATAGAAAAAATGTAGTACCCAATACCGGCCCATCTCTCCCCACTTCGTACGCGCAGGCTTTGTGCGCTGCCCCTTGGCCACGCGGGCCTCATCTGGGTTCCCTGGAACTCGCTCCCACGTGGGCCGCCGGCTGGTCCTGCCGCAGCTTCTAGGTCCCAATTCAAACCCCACCTCCTCACCGAACCCCATGGGAAGTAACCATGCCCCCTCCAGCATTCTAGAGCTCACCCCTCTGGCTTATTTTCTTAGGAGCACTTTCACTGTCTGAAAGTATCTTACTTGTTCATTTGTTGTCTGTCTCCCCCTCTGTGCCCAGTGCACAGAAAGCGATTTGCTGTCATTTCAGCTTGGGAAATGAAGCGCTGCAAAGGCCCTCGGGAAACTCAAAGCCCTCATTGTCCAGAGGCGGGAAACAAGGCCAGGGAGGATCCCACAGGGAAGCAGGAGCCAGGTCAGGACTCGACCCGGGGCTCCTGGCTCCCACCCCAGCTCACCTTTCGCCCTCGTGGATGCCTCACGGGGGACACGACCACCTTCAGTAGCCGACGACCATTTCCCAGATGCCTCTGCTGCTTTCAAGCTCAGCTTTTGTAGAGCAGGCCCTGACAATTTCTTCAGGGGCTGAGCAGGACTTTCGAAAAGGCCACCTGGGTGTAGGCGGTGACCTGCCTGAAGGTGGGAGGCAGAACTAGTTCCGTCTAGAAATCCAAGTCTTTATGTTTTGCAGAACTTCTCTTTTAAAAATGTTTTGATCTACATAATACGTGTGATGATAAAAAAATAATAATACCAAAAGGCTTATGATGAAAAAAAAACAAACCACAGCCTCCTGCCCCACCCCAGTCCTCCTGCCCCGAGGCAATCGTTGTTGTTTTTCTGGCAGATAGCTTCATATTTCCAAACAATATTAATGTACTACTATTTCCTGATTCACCTATTGTAATATTATTGACTTCTAGAGAATTTCTCTTGTATATCACCACTGCCCCCATCTCCCTTCTCCCGTCATCCAAATACAGTCTTATCAAAGTTGGATCAATAACTGTCATTTGCCTAGTGACCATGTAAATATTGTTCACTGCAGAGCCAAGCAGTGTACTATGATTGCATTTTTTTTTCCTTGAAAACCCCTAGCATTTCTAGTTGCCTTTTTCTCCCTGTGACCCCATTTACTTTCCACGTTTCTTCAGTTCTTCCTAAATTTTTTATCATTTCAAGTCTTCCGTTGCAGAACCCCAGATGCAAATCAAAAGTACGATTTTGGTTACAAGCTTGTGGTTAGCCTCATCCTTCACAGTGCATGCATTTTCCAGCCAACCTCTTCACAGCCAACTCTGCCCTCCTCATCCTCTGTCATGTGCAGCCTCAGCACATGGGAAGACAAAAAAAATTTTTTTGATGAGAAAATAAGGCAAACAGGCAATGCCATGCATTCTTCAGGGAAGACACAAATTCACTCCTAGTTATGGCCAGGGCCCAGGGTTCTGGCATGACTACAAGTGCATCGGAGATAAAGCACATCCCTGGGGAGTGGGTGCCAGAGGGTCACCCCACATGGAAACAAGACTTGTAATAATTAAAGCTTAAGCCACAGTTTACAAAGCATGCTCTGTTTCTGATCTTCATGTTAATCCTGTGAAACCGGCAGAGCTGCGTATCATTAGCCCCATTTTACAGAGGAGAAAACTGAGGCCCACAAAGGCTACAGATGATTTGCCAAAAACTCTCATAATAAGCAGCAGAGCTGAGGCTCTAACCCCTGGTTTTCCAACTCCAAATCCAGGCCACTTTTCTACCACCCTCAGCTCCTGCTCACATGCTCAGGGCCTGGTGAAAGACACAGCGGGAGGCTAATTAAAATCAGGCGAGAGGGCACAGGGCAGCAGTGAACGCATCTTTGTATCCTTGACCTTTGGCTGGATTGTCCTCAGGCTTTGTACCAGGCGGGAGGGGTTTGTGAGGCCAGCTTGTCCCTGCCGTGGACCACTGTTAGCAAAAGTTGAGATTTGAGTGAGCTAATTAAGGGAGAGCCTGATTAAGAATATGCTGTATTCTTCACTGGTCCTGAAAACAGGGTTCCCTGCATTTCTAATCCTATGAGTTCACTGGCCAAACTGAAGCATTTGCTATCTTTATTGACCTATTTTTGAGATTGGCTGGGATGTTAGAGTTTTACCTTGATTACTAAAAGGAAGCATTCAGTTCAGACATGGTCGAATGGACTCGATTCTGTTTTCCGAATTTGTCAAGTCCCTGAAACGTTCCCATCCTGGAACCCAGAGGTATCTCAGAGCACAGGAGGTTACCTGGACTCCCCAATCTTGATTTAGGTGCATCACAGGTACCTTCAGATTGAAGGCCTAGACATTCCCCAGTCTATAAAATTCCCAGAAAGTAATCACATAAAATAATAATAAAGAACACAGGATCTTAGAACTTAAGATCAAAATTGTTTTGTTTTAAGAAAAAATGGCACAATATCTGTTGTAGAAGCAGCGGCAGACGGTTGCCGCCATCAGGAATCTTTTGGCGTCCTATGGAGGTGGAGTGGGGGGCGGGAGGGGAGGATGGGGTGAGGACTGGGACGTGTAGGTGGGGCATGGAAACGCTGCACACAGAATGGAGTGTGTGCAGCTCCGTGAACGTCAGGTTCTAAAGGCTGATGTGACGGGAAGAAGGACGGTGCCTCCAGCAATGTCCATCCAGACCTCTGAGAACAAACAGGAGAGCCAAGAACTGATGTCCCCATAGAGGTGCTGCCCGCTATGCCGAAGTCCAATGTTTGCTTGAAGTGGATGTGTGAGTGTATGCACGTGTGCGTGTATGTGCATGTGTGTGTGCGTGCACGTGTGTGTGCATGCACGAGCTGCTCTTCTACCCCGGGCACGGAAAAGGTACAGAAGCCTTCAGAAGCAAGGTTTGCTCTGCATTGGTGGCTGGGCACTGCTCTCTTGGTCTTCGGGTGACGAGCAGACCCGGGAACCTGCCCATAGGCAGTTTGAGTCCCCTTCTCTCCTCCCTTCCCTCAAAGCACAGCTCTCACGGCTGGGAGCCGCAGCCCCTGCTCGCGGAGGCCAAAAGGAAGCTGCTTTGGCACACGCTCCATTAGGTGCAGAGGAAGGGAGCGAGCGCAGCGGCTCCCCGCGGGAGGAGAACGTGCTGTTAAGATGACCGCTCCGTCCACCGGCTCCGTCCCCACCCTCGGGAGCTCTTCCTACAATTTAAACCACCGCCAATTCTCAGCCTTTTCCCGGAATTGTGGGCAAAAGGAAAATCCCGGGGCGTGGAGCCTTTCAATAGCGACCTGAGATGTTTGGCTTCTTGGTTCCAGAGCAGACCCAACCCAGTTCCTCCCACAGCTCTCGCTCAAAAGGTCAGGGAGGCTCTGGGCGCCGAACCCTGGGGCTGATTAGCTGTCGCCCCGGCCCCATGGCCAGGGGCACCCAAGGCCAGCTCCACTGTGGGCAGTTCGCCCGGCCTGGGCCCTGGGCGGAACCCAGGCCCCTCCGACTGCCCGGGGCCCTCCGAGAGGACAGTAGCGTTGGCCTCTGCTTTCAGGAAGGCAGAGGGCAGCTTGGCCTCCTGCCGTGGCATCCGGACACCAGCCTGGAATATCCAGGCATCTGAGATGCTTGGAGATGACCGAAGCCCCTTGACCCTGGCAGCCCGGCTTTGCGCTCACTGTGGCTGGGGCTTCTGGGCGCAAAGCCAAGACTTGGCTCTGTCCGGAAATGATGACAAGCGAGACACTGGGCTTTGGCAGTGCGCCAGGGTGGAAGGCTCTGAGGATGATTCTGCTGGCGCAGCCCTGAGTCTTCCGGTCCACTGGGATAATAATCCCAACCCCAACATCAGCCATAAAGAGAGCCCACAGGTACTGAGTGCTCCCAGCATTGTTTTAAGCTCTTTGCATACATTTACCTATTTATTTTATCACAGAGCACTGTGATGTGGGTACTATGATCGGTCTCAGTTTACAGGTAAAGAAAGCATGGCCCAGAGAGGTTAAGCAACTTCCCCATGGTCACACAGCTAGGAAAAGCCTGATCTGATACCAGCACAGCCACCACAGTGATCAGCCTAAGTCTGAATTTCTCTCCCCTTTTGGGGTCATGTTACTTTAATGCCTCATCAGGAGGTCTATCAAAAATACTAGGCCCACTGATACATGTCTTTACCCCAGGCCCCACATTCTGGAACATACTTTATGTTGCACCCTGGGGACAAGGGAAGCAGAGAACACAAAGTCATGCTGGTGTCCTCCCAGCTTAAAGCGCATCCCTTCCCCTCCCAATGAGGTACCAGCCCAGTGGTAAGGATGGGGAAAGACCATGATTCACTTTGTAGATGAAAAAGTCAAGTGACAGGATTTTCTCACATCTAGTTAGCAGGTGGCTACCTAGATGTGAGTTAGTCATCTAGGCATTCATGAAGGCAGTTACTCATGCAACGAGCATTTGTAGAACGCCTGCCATGTGCCGGTCCCTGGCTGGTTCACAGATGAGTAAGGCATGCTCTGGGTCCCCTGGGAGCTGCCGCCTATGTGAAAGTCAAGCACACAAGGATGAAATGTAGCACGACAGCATGTGTACCGGAAGAATCCAAAGAAAGGCAGAAATAGCCTTGTTTGGGGGCTGCGAGCAGACTCAGGCTTCAAGGAGGAAGTGGTGTTTGAACATGGGCAGTATGCCAGGCAGAGACGTGGGCAAGGGAGCTGCAATCAAAGGGACTGGGATGCTCCAGCACAGAAGTATTAAGGGTGAGAAGGGCACGTGCTGGGCAGGTGTGAGCTGGGCAGGTGTGAG
>JAQZBX010093076.1:0-12195 GCA_029593785.1 Cabassous unicinctus
CTGTTGAACAGAGAGTTCATAATGGAATTAGGAATAGTGACAGAGATGTAGCAGATATCAATGAAGGACAAATTCTTAAGAAAGAAATACATGGGAAGTTGGAGATGCTGGTCAACAGTGGTGATGATGATAATGAGGAGGTTCCCCATCATTGCTCCCAGGTAAATTATGAGGAAGAGTGTGGCATAGAGTCTCTGTAGCATCCAGTAATCAGGGAATCCCATGAGCAAGAATTCTGTTATGATGGTCATGTTGGTAAATTTCTCAGCCATGCTAATTCTTCACAATGAAACTAGATAAAACACAGCACATACTTACTGACTGATTTCCACCTCTTCTCTTCTGCTAATTCTTTAATGCTCTTCTGTTAGGAAAGGTGAGCTTACGTTTGTTATCAGTCTAATATGGAGTAATTCCAGCCTGTACAAATATAGAGAGTGAATAATAATAATATGAACATTAATAAATCTGCCTGTGAACTGGGAATGAAAACAGAACTGCCTCTTCACTTGCTGTACCTTCGGATTATGTAAGACAGAGGTAATAAGTTTGGAGCATAATTTTCGTACACATGACTTAAATTTCTTTAATAAAATGATCAATAAAATATTTTCTCCTTTTTCTACTGAATTTATTTATTTTTCTTTTAAAAAATCCTATATATGTATTTCTTTATTATTGGACCCTATCAAAAAATATTTCAATTTTCTAAAAAGAGGGAAATGTCCTTTATTTTTCAGAACTATAAAAATTTTGCAGGAAAATTAGGTGACAAAATAAAGAAAATATATAATGGTATAGCATGGAGTAAGTTCATCCTTAAAAGCTCTGTAATTGCAAGTGGAGATACAGAATTAGTGTGTACATCTATGTTTTTGCCCACTGATATACAATATAGGAGCCTATAAATGAATCATATGTGTATGTGTGTGCTTTTATTTGGGAGTGCATATGGCAAGCTTTCCAAATATCACATCTAATATCGTGCCTTACTTCCCCAAAATATGTTAGTGAGGCTGTTGTATATGAGTTACAATGGTGGAATTACTCTTTCAATTAACAAACACAAATATTGGCATGAAAGAATCACACCTCTTCAGAAATGTTAAGGCTTATACAGTGCAACTATGAGCTGTCTAGTCAATGGAAAAATAAAAAGATCTCAAAATACATCAGCTTGTCAGATCCAGACATGGCATAATGTACTGAACTGAATTGATTTGAAAGTAGTCTCAGCTATTCAAACCTCTGTATCTTATTTTGCTTATTATTAGAGGAAAGGAGCATATAGAATAAACTAACCTACAAGATACATTTTAAAAATTTAACGTGTCTTTTCCTAGTCTTCTGCTTTCATATGGGCTAACAGCAAGTGAAAAACCTGGGGTGTAAAGAAGCTATCACTCATGAAGGTCTGAAATTAGTCCACCATATAGGAATCTACAATGTCTTTCAATTCCATCTCTCCTTTAAGACATTGTTCATGCAATGCAGATCTGGATGCAGACATTAGAATAATACTATTCATTTTAATACTCACAAAACAGGGAAACTGGAAGAACAGGATTGTATCATATTACCTGAGTGCTTTCTAGATGCCAATTCATTAACAAACTGTCTTTTCCTTCCTCTTAAGTGTTTAGATTTAAAAGATCATAATATATGTGCATTTCCTGGAGTTCTCAAGTGGCTAATTAGACTGGGATCTAACTGACCAAAAATTGGGACCAGTGGC
Organism: Cabassous unicinctus; assembly: GCA_029593785.1. NCBI lineage: Eukaryota > Metazoa > Chordata > Mammalia > Cingulata > Chlamyphoridae > Cabassous > Cabassous unicinctus. The sequence continues at coordinate 1,736 of JAQZBX010093076.1, forward strand.
TTAGTTTCCTGTTAGGCCTTTATCAGCTAGGGATTTGAAGCCCAAGCAGTCCAGATTTTCAATCCAGTGCTGTCATACTTAAATTCATGTGTCAACTTGGCCAGAATGTGGTATCCAGGTGTGTGGTCAAATTGTTACTCTAAGGATATTTTGTGGACTTAATTCATTAGTAAGTTGATTGCAAATATGGCTGATTATATCTATAGTCAACTAAGGAGATTGCCTTCTATAATGAGAGATATTTACTCAGATAGAGTTGAAGACCATAAAAAGGAAAAGTGGTGATTTCAGCAGTCAGAAGGGAGAATTTTGAACTCTACTTCAGTGAACCAGTTTCTTCTAGGGAATTCATCAAAAACCTTCATTGGAGGCAAAAGCCTGTAACCTGCCCTAAAAAATTGGACTTACTCATACCCATAGTCAAGTGAAGCAAATACTATTATATATATATATATATATATATATACAATCTAACTATCTACCCATTCCATCACTTCCGTTTCCTTGGAGAACCCTAATCCCATAATCACAGGAATGTATGTGAATCACATTAAATAAATAGGAACAATACTAAGGTGCAGGTCCTCTATTTTAATAAATTATAGCTGACTTTTTGGCAGACTCAATGGGAGAAAATACTTGGTAAACATGTATCTGAAAAAGGCCTAATATCTAGCATATATAAAGAAATCCAGCATCTTTAAAATAAAAAGACAAACGACCCATTTAAAAATGAGCAAGAGACCTTTCCAATGTAGAAATAAAAATGGCTAAAAAGCAACATCAGTAGCAATTAGAGAAATGCAAGTCAAAACTACAATGAGATATTATCTTTGACCTTTTAGATTGGGAGTTACTAAAAAAAAAAGAGAACCACAAGTGTTGAAAAGGCTGTGGAGAAAACGGAATACTCATTCACTGCTAGTTGGAATGTAGAAAATAGCTGCCATTGTGGAGGAGAGTTTGGGAGTTCTTCAGGTAGGAAACTGTAGAACTGCCATATGACCCAGCAATCCCATTGCTGGGTGTATGCCAAGAAGAATTGAAAGCAGGGACATGACGAGATATATGCACAACAATGTACACAGCAGCATTATTCACTATTGCCAAAGGTTGGAAGCAACCCAAGTGTCCCTCAACAGATGAATGGATGAGAAAACTGTGGTATATACATGCAATGACATATTATTCAGCTGTAAGAAGCAATACAGTAATAACACACAGGACAACATGGATGAATCATGAAGACCTTATGTTGAATCAATTAAGCCAGGCACTGAAGGGCAAATATGACCTCACTGATATGACTTAAGCAAATTGAGCAGACTCATAGAGCTAGAATCTGGAAGATAGGTTATTAAGAGACAATAAAGAAGTAGAGAGTGATGAGCCAACGCTCAATATGGACAAAATCTATGATAAGGTTGAATGAGATAATTGGGCAGTAGATAGGGGTGACAGTGTTCCAGCAGTATGATTGGATTTCAAGGTACTGGAATTGAAACTAATTTTGTTTAAGAGTTACATCCTGAAAGCCTCCTTGTTTCTCAAAGTGGCCTCTCTCTAAGCCAAACTTAGCATATAAATGCACTACCTTGCCCCAGCTTGGGACATGACTCCTCGGGATGAGACTCCCTAGCAATGAGGGAGTACTACCAAGCAACTACTAGGGATGCCTTTGGAAGATTACTTGAAAAAAACAAGGAAATTTTAAATTCAAATGATTTTTTTTGGCTAAGAGATTTCAAAGTGAGATGGTAGGTCATTCCAGAGGTTATGCTAAGACATGACTTAGCAGGATCTCATTGACCGCCACAGTAAACAGTGCCTCAAACAGAGGAGCTCATGAGAACTCTAGAGACATCTAGACACTCTAAGTAGGGTAGACAATATCAGGAATTTGGCACTATTTTAGTGGGCCTGACTTTGGTATTTAAGCTCCCCAATGTTAACAGGTTTAGATTCATTCATAATTTCCCTACACATGGCTTTTTGATCCCTTTTATTTGAACCTATACTTAGCACTATACTCATTAAATGTATGCCACAGACACTTAACTCTTTGGTCTGTTCATATGACCTTTGAGCACTGAATCTCAGTAGAATTGCAACATCTACTTTACAGTTCATTGGACACACCCAGGGCTACTTATAAAATGATAATTATGGACAATCTCCATCACATAAAACAGAAAGTATGTATAGCTGCAAACAAGACAGTTTCATTCACCTGCCCCATGGGATCTAAGCCACCACTCAGTCAGAAACAGAGTAGGCATCGTCACACCAAATCTTCAAGATTGAGGAATGAACAAACATAAGGGAATAATTCAACTATGGAATAAAGTAGACATTTTATTACTCTAGCAATGAAAAAACTCATAACAGTGATATAAATGCAGTGGTCCCCAGAGATTCTGAAGGGTGAGAGAGGGAAGAATAGGTATAACACGGGACTTTTTTGGAACATTGGAATTGTCTTGTATGATATTGCAATGATGGATACAGGCCATTATCCATTTTGTTAAAATCTATAAAATTCTGAGGTGCAAAGTGTAAACTACAATGTAAAGCAAGACCATGGTTAGTAGCAATGCTTCAATATGTGTTCATCAGTTGTAACAAATGTATCATACTAATGTTAATGTGGAAAATTGTGGAAGGGTAGGGGAGAGTATATGTGAATCTCCCTATATTTTTGATGCAATATTCATGTAATCTAAAGCTTCTTTAAAAAGAAAACATTTCCATTAAAATAAATCATTACTGCTTTTTTGATAGGCACTCCTTGAACATCTGAATTCAGCTACTCATATGACTTAAATATAGGAATTTACATGTTAGAGTGGTTTGTCACTATCTATTTTTTCCTTTATATACTATATTTTATATTACACTAATCTATATGAAAATGTTTTAAAAATTACATATAAAACAAAATAAAAGTGTAATCTTTAACTCCATAATATCCATAATTATAGTGAATGGAAATGGTCTAATATTGCCACTTAAAAGGCAGAAATTATCACAATATATTTACAAAATTTCACAAGCATGTGATGTCTACCAAAAACTGCTGGAGTAGTTCTATTATTACTACAAATTACTTACCAAGAATGAAGGAGATATTGCATAATGATAAAATGATCCATATTCCAAAAAGACATAATCTTAAGATTTGAGCTGAAAAAGACATGAAGTAAAAACTGTCAGAAAGGAAAGGAAAAATAAACAAATCCTCAGGTGCAGTTAAAGATTTCAACACTTCTTTCTCAGTAACAGAGTTATTAGAAAGAATATCAACTAGGATATAGATAATCTGAATAACACTGTCAACTAATTATACTTAAGTGACATTTCTAAAACAGTCCACCCAACAAAAGCAGAAATCATATTCACATTCCTCTCAAGTTTACATGGAATACAACATACATTAATGCATTTTAAAGAATTAAAATTATGAAATATGTTATGTGATAAAAGTTAAATAAAACTTAAAATCATGAACAGAATGATGACAGGAAAACCTCTATGTATTTCAAAATTAAATATCAAATATCTAAAGAAACCATGTGTCCAAGAGGAATTATTGTGACCTGAAATGAAATGAAAATACAACCATCACATTTTGTGGAATGCAGGTAAAGCAGTGCTTTGAGGTCTTAACCTCACTAGTCACCTTTACTAACAATCTTGTTTTGGTGAAAGACTATAGGGTTATCCAAATAAAAATAGATAAAAAGCTTATATAAATAATGGTGACTAACTACACACATATATTTGCTTTGAACACTCTCTAGATGAAGAACCCAAAACAACAAATCTCCATGGTAGTCAGAAAGAGCTCTAATCCCCATACCCAGGATAAAACCTCTGGCTCACTGCAGTCAACTGAGAGGAGAACAGACATCTTCCTCCCTCTCAGCTGTCACAAGGGAAAAGGGAGGGGAAGTCGGGGGTCTTCCATTAAGTGAATTTGGCCAGCAGAGCATGCACTGCATCTTATCTCTGGCCAGACAAAAACACAGGAAAGTGGGGATTGAAACAAAAGCCTCCATGGAAAGGTACACTGATGAGCACCATAAGGTGGCTGGTCTGGAAATTCCTTGGAGAATAATTGCTTTTTAAAAAAAATTATTAAAGTATATCACTCATACATGAACATACATAAACAATAAGTGTATAGTAATAGTTGTGAACTTAGAAAACAAACATATATAACATCATACAGGGCTCTCATACCTCACCCTACCACCAATACCTTGCATTGTCGTGAAACATTTTAACTATTGATTAAAGAGCATCATCAAAATATTGGTACTAACCAAAGTATTTTCCACAACCAAACAATAAGTGTATAGGAAAGGTTGTGAACTTACAAAGCAAACATTCATAACATCATACAGGGATCCCATATATCAGCCAATACCTTGCATTGTCGTGAGACATTTGTTACAAATTATGAAAGAATATTGTCAAAATCATACTACTAATTATACTCCTTAACTTACATTTGGTGTATTTTTCCCCCAACCCACCCTATTATCATTTTTAAAATATATTTTTATGACAGAAGTTATAAATTTACAAAACAATCATGCACATGTGCAGAATTCCCAAACAACACACCTCCATCAACACACCACACCGTGGTGGAATATTTGCTACAGATTATGAGACAATATCATCCAATTATTACCAGGTCCACAGCATACACTTGGCACACATTTTCCATACTACTGCATTATCAACACAGTACATCTGTGGCATAGATGCAATAATATTACATTATTACTGTAAACCACACTCCAGAGGTTACTCCAGTTGTATTTTTCCCATGCTTCTCCAAATTCCCACCACCCTGCAATACTGATGTGCACCTCCTCTAACTCACAAAGGACGCTTTGCATCTGTACCATCAACCTCTATTCTCATCCACCTCTGGGTTTACTGTGCTATTCAGTCCTAGATTATTCTCTAGCTTTCTGTCAATTGGCATTTATATCCCTAGACTATCATTTTCAGGCACAACACCATTTATAAACCAGCTGTTACTCACTATAATGTGTTACCATCAACTCTTCACATTTCCACACTTTTACAGTAAAGCTAATTAAAACTTCTACATACATTAAATATCAGTAGCCCATCTCAGTCCTCTTATCTCCTTTAAGAATCCACCTCCTACCACCAGTCTTGAAGATATTTTCCTATATTTTCTTCTAGAAGCTTTGTGGTTCATGCTTTTGTATTTAGGTTTTTTATTCATTTTGAGTTAATTTTGGTATAGGGTGTGAAATAGGGGTCCCCTTTCCTTCTTTTGCTAAGGATATCCAATTTCCTCAGAACAATTTGATGAATGGACTGTTCAGCCTGAGCTGTGTGGGTTTGACAGGCTAGTTAAAAATCACTTGACCATAGATGTGAGGATCTGTTTTTAACCATCAATTCAGTTCCATTGGTCTATGTGTCTGTCTTTATGCCACTTTCCTGAGCTCTTGTTCAAGTTTTTCCTATCTTTTCTTCATAAGTTCTTTTGTATGTTCACTTTCAGAGGCCATTTCTTCAAGCTCAACAATCCTTTCTTCTGCCTCCTCAAATCTGCTATTATATGATTCCAGTGTATTTTTTATTTCATTTATTGCACCTTTCATTCCCATAAGATCTGCTATTCTTCTATGTATGCTTTCAAATTCTTCTTTGTGCTTATCCAATGTCTTCTTAATATCCTTAATTTCTTTAGCCATCTCATTGAATTTATTAAAGAGATTTATTTGAAAATCTATGATTAGTTGTCTCAACTCCTTTATGTCATCTGGAGGCTTATCTTGTTCCTTTAACTTGGCCATATCTTCCTGTTTCTTGGTGTGGATTGTAATTTTTTGTTGGTGTCTTGGCATCTGGCTTGCTAGAGTATTTATTCTTGATGCAGTTTTACTCTTTAGTTTAGGACTTCTTGCCCTTTCTCCCCTGCTGGTTGTTTAGTAGGAGCCAAGGATATAGTTGGTGCTATAAGCTGTGGAGGCTTAAGCAACCTTCATTGCCCCAAGGACCAATGAAGCATCTCCCAACTTTCCCTTTTGCTGGCAGTGAGGACAGAGCCACAGCTGTGTGGAATAATCCAACTGATGCAGACCCAGATTGTAGCTGCCCAAAGAGACAGATGAAGCTTCATTCCCCTTTCTCCCCTGCCTGGGGTGGGGATGGAGCTGCAGGCATGGGCAGTAATCTATGCAATGCAGGTGCAAGATGACCACAGTTGCCTGGGTAGACTTCTGATTATTCAGTCTGTGCCAGCTAAATGCACCTGCACTTACCTGGATAGGCTGCTGCACGGCCCATCATCTTCCTCCCTGCTAGAGGTGGGGCTAAAGCCTAGGCTAGGGCTGCAGGCTAATCTGGGTGAAAGAAACAAGCCTTTACAATCACTGTGATTTTCAGTCAGCCCAGCTTCCCCTCATGCTGGGAGTTGAGTCATAATTGCAGCTACCAGCCTCCTTCTGACTTGGACAGGCACAAACTTTAGCTGTTCTTAGGGTCATACTTTAGTCCACTGAATTTACTAATCAGTAGGTGAATTTGGTACCCAACCGTCTTTTCCTGCCCCATTTTGCGAAGTGGAGTTTTCAATTCCAGCCGCGGAACAGCTCCCAAGGCAGCTTGTGCCTCCAGTGGATCAGAGCAGAAATAAATGAAACTGAGAAAACACACAAAAAATAGACAGAATGAAAAAAATCCAAAAATTTGTTATTAGAGAAGATCAACAAAATTGACAAACTCTTAGGTAGGCTGAAAAGAGAAAACGACACAAAATAAATAAAATCAGAAATGAGAGGAGGACATTACATATGACCTTGCGAAATGAAAAGTCATAAAAGGATACTATGAACAACTGTGTGCAAAAAAAACTACAAAATGTAGACAAGATGCACAAATTCCTGAAAAACACAAAATACCTACAGTGACCTGAGAAGAAATAGAAGGCTTCTACAAACCATACACAATTGAAGAGATTGAAATAGTCATTAAAAACTTCCAAAAGAGGAAAAGCCTATCCCCAGATGGCTTCACATGTGAATTCTACAAATCATTCAAAGATGATCTAATACAAATCTTGCTCAAGTGCTTCCAAAAAATTTAACAGGAAAGAACATTATCAAACTCATTTTGTGATGCAACCACCACCCTAATAACGGAACCAGATAAAGATAATATGAAAAAAGAAAATTTTAAAAAATGCCCCATAATGAATACAGATGCCAAAATCTTCAACAAAATATTCGCATACAATGTGAATATTCTCGCATGTCCTGATTTTGTGATAATCAGGGTAGACTAAACAATCGCTATATTAGAAACCATGCATGTGTCCCCGACTAGTTTTTCTCCCTAGGTCTGGCTTTTAGAATATTAATGATAAACTAAGCCTGATTTATTATATGACCATCTTGTATGGGAAATGATTGTAACTCTAGGGGGACAGATGTGTCTCAAATGGTTGGGCATCCATCTCATATATGGAGGGACCTGAGTTCAACCTCCAGGACCTTCCTGTAAAAATTTAAAAAAAGAAAAATATAGAAGGCACGTGCCACCAAGTACAGTGCGCAGGTGTGCTGTCAGGTCCCGCAAGCAGGTGAGCCCCCCAGGCCCCGTGTGTGGCTGTGCCACCATGTCCCATGAGCAAGTGCACCAGCAGGCCCCATGGGAGTGTGGTCCACCAGGCCCCATGAGCCATGCAGGAAGATGATGACATAACAGGACAGTGACACAAGGGAGAGCCAAGACAAGATATGCCAAAAACCATGGAACTAAGGTGGCATAAGTGGTAGTACACCTCTCTTCCACATTGGGGTTTCTGAGGATCGAGTCCAATCAACAACAGGAGGAGAAGAATGAGAAGAGAGGGCGGAAAATGGACACAGAGAGTTGCCTAGAGAATGGACACAAAAACAGGAAAAATGGTGTGGATTGTAAAAATGGATAAAAGTAAATAAAATAGATAAATAAAAAAAACAAATCCTGTTTTAAAAGTTTAGGGGAGTAAGATACAGACTATAGTTAGTGGTAATACTTAATGCTCTTTCATAATTTGTTAACAAATGTTTCACAACAATGCAAAGTATTTGTGGTGGGGTTATGTGTGGGAACCCTGTATGATATTATGTATATTTGTTTTCTAAGTTCACAATGTTTATGGAACACTTATTGTTTATGTATATTCATGTATGAATGATATACTTTAATAAAATGCTTTTTAAAAATACTTGTAAACAGAATCCAAAAGCACATGAAAGGAATTATATAACACAGTCAAGTGGGTTTTATCCTAGGTATGTAGCAGAGGTTCAACACAAAAAGATCAACTTACTGATAAATTGAATAAAAATCACATGATCCTCTTAATTGATGAAGAAAAGACATTTGTCAAAAAAAGCACACTTTCTTGGTAAAACCTCTTCAAAAATTTGGAATACATGAAAGCCTTCTCAATATGGTAACGAGCATATATAGAAAACATACACCAGGATTATACTCAATGGTGAAAGCCTGAAAGCTTTCCTGCTGAGATTAGACACAAGTAAAGGATGCTGACTGTCTCCATTGTTATTCAATATTGTGCTTAAATTAAATTGTGCAACTAAAATTAATAAACAAGTAAAGCAAAGTGGTGAGATACTAGTTTAATACACTAAAATCAATAGTGTGCCTCTACATTACTCATGTGTGATCTGAGGAGAAAACAGAAAAAATTTCCATTTGCACAATGGCAAAAAAATTACTTAGTTATAAACTTTAACAGCGGCTTAAAGGACCTCTATTCAGAAAACTAAAAATCATTGCTAAAAGAAACCAAAGAAGACTTAAAAAGAAATGGAAGGACATTCTGTATTCATAGATTGGAAGACTCAGAATTGTTAAGGTGGCAATTATACCCAAATTATTTTACAAATTCAATACAATCCAATAAAAATCCCAACAGCCTTGTTGGAAGAAATGGAAAATCCAATTATCAAATTTATTTGCAAGGGTACAGGGCCCTGAGTAGCCAAAAATATCTTTTAAAAAAAGAATCAAGTAGGAAGATTAATACTTCCTGACTTTAAAGCCTATTACATAGCTACAGTGGCAAAAACAGCATGGTACTGGCATAAAGATAGACAAATTGACCAATGAAACTGAATCCACAACTCAGAAATAGTCCCTCACATCTAAAGTCAAGTGATTTTTGAAAACACTGTCAAGCCAGTCAAGCTGGGCCAGAACAGTGTTTTTAACAAATTGTGCTGGGATAACAGGATAGCCATATCCAAAATAAAGAAAGAGGATCCCTATCTCACACCTCTTAAAAAATTAATTCAAAATGGATCAAAGATCTAAATATGAATGTGAAAACCTTAAAACAACTAGATAAAAATGTGGGAAAACATCAAGATCTTGTGGTAAGTGATAGTTTCTTAAAACTTACACCCAGATTGTGAGAAACAAAAGAAAAAAAATAGATAAATGGTACCTCCTCAAAATTAAACACTTTTGCGCCTCAAAGGACTTTGTCAAAAAGGGTAAAAAATGCAGCCTCCTCAATGGGAGAAATATTTGTAATAAAATATCCAGTAATGGTTTAAGATCCTTGAAATATAAATACATCATAAAAATCAACAATAAAAAGACAAACTACCTGATTGAAAAATGAGCAAAATACTGGAAAAGACATTGCCCAAAGAAAAAATAAAAATGGCAAAGAAACATATGCAAAATGTTAAACATCACTAGTGATTAGGGAAATGCAAATCAAAACTATGAGATATTATTTCATACCTATCTGAATGGTAACTATTAAAAAGTTAGAAAGCTATATGTGTTGGAGAGGCTGTGGAAAGAAAGGAATACTTCTTCCATGTTGGTGGGAATGTAGAATGGTACAGGCACTGTGTAGGACTGTCTGGCATTTTCTAAGGAAATTGAATATAGACTTACCATGTGCCATGACAATACTATTACTAGGTATATACCCAGAAGAATTGAGAGCAGTGTCATGAATCAATATCTAAACACTGATGTTTGTAGAGGTATTATTCATGATTGCCAAAAGAAGGAAACAACCTCAGTGTCTATCAACCAATGAATGGACAAATTGTGGTGTATATACACAGTGAAATATTATGCAGCAGTAAGAAGAAATGAAGTAATGAAGCATATGACAACATGAATGAACCTGGAGGACATTATGTTGAGTAAAGCAAGCTAGACACAAAAGGACAAATACTATTTTGATTGTGCTATTATGAACTGCATTAGTCAGCCAAAGGGGTACTGATGCAAAATACCAGAAATCTATTGGCTTTTATAAAGGGTGTTTCTTTGGGGTAGAACCCCACAGTTACCAGGCCATAGAGCATAAGTTACTTCTATCACCAAAGTCTTTTGCCACATGTTGGAGCAAGATGGCTGCTGAAATC
>JAQZBX010093077.1:0-12210 GCA_029593785.1 Cabassous unicinctus
AACACTAACCCTAACCCTAAACGTAAATCTAACCCTCACCTTAGCCATAATCCTAAACCTAAACCTAACCATAACACTAATACTAGGCCTAACCATAACCCTTCCTTAACCCTAAACTTATCCCTAAGCATAAACCTAACAATAAAACTAACCCTAAACTTAAACATAGCACTAACCATAAGCCTAAACCAAACCAGAACCCTAACTCAAGCTCTAACCCTAACCCTAACCCAAACAATAATCCTAACCTTAAACCAAACCCTAACCCCAGCCCTAACCCTAACCCTAATCCTTACACTAGCCCTAAACCTAACCCTAACCTTAGCCCTAAACTTAAACCTAACCCTAACTCTTAACCTAAATCTCGCCCTAACCCTAACACTAACACTAACCATAACCATAACCGTAAACCTAACCCTAAACCCAGCCTTAACCCTAACTCTAATCCTAGCCCTAACCCTAAACCTAAGCCTAACACTAACCAAAACCATAACCCTATCCCTAAACATAAATTTAACCCTAACCCTAACCATAACCCTGAAACTAATCCTAACCATAACCGTAACCCCAGGGCTATCCCTAACCAAAAAACCTAGCCCTAACCCTAACACTAATCCTAAACCTAACCCTAACCCTACCATAAACCTAACCCTAATCCTAACACTAAACCTAGCCATAACCCTAACCCTAATCCTAATACTAACCCTAACCCTAACCCTAGCCCTAAACCTAAGCCTAACATTCACCCTAAAACTAAGCCTAAACCTTAAGCTTGCCCTAAACCTAACCCTAACCCTAAACTTAACCCTAATCCCTGCCCTAAACCTAATTCTAATTCAACTCCTAAACCTAACCCTAACCCTAAACCTAACCCTAATCCTAAACCTAACCCTCACCTTAGCCCTAACCCTAGACCTAAACCTAACCATAAAATTAACACTAGGCCTAATCCTGACCCTTCCATAACCCTAAACTTAACCCTAGCCCTTATCCTAACTGTAACCCTAACCCTAACCCTAACCCTAGCCCTAAACCTAACCCTAATCCTAACACTAAACCTAGCACTAACCCTAACCCTTACCCTAAACCTAACACTAGCCATAAACCTTACCATAAGCGTAGCCCTAACCATAACACTAGCCCTAACCGTAACCATAAATTTAACCCTAACCAAGGGCCTAAACCTATCACTAAGCGTAAACTAAACCCTAACCCTAACCCTAACCCTAACCCTAGCCCTAACTTAACCCCTAAACCTCACCCTAAACCTAACCTCAGCGCTAAACCTAACCCTAAACCTAACCCTAACCCTAACACTAGACCTAACCCTACCTTAACTCTAGCCCTAACCGTAACCTTAACCCTAGCCCTAATCCTAACCCTAACCCTAATCCTAACACTAACCCTAACACTAGTCATAATCCTAGGACTTACCCTAACCCTAATCCTTACACTAACACTAACCTTAATACTAAAAGCATCCCTTACACTAACCCTAAGCCTAACCGAAGTCCTAACCATAAACTTTACCCTAAAACTAACCATAAACCTAGCCCTAACCCTAACCCCAACCCTAGTCCTAACCATAACACTAACAATAACCCAAACCCAGCCCTAAACCAAACTTTAAACGTAACCCTAAACCTCACACTATCCCTTACCCTATACCTAACCCTAAACATAAAACTAATCCTCACCCTAAACTTATCCCTAGCTCTAGCCCAACCCTAGCGCTTGTCCTAGCCCTATACCTAGGCCTAAACCTAACCCTAAAACTAACCTTAACCCTAAAACTAACCCTAACCCTAACCCTATCCCTAAACCTAAGCCCAACCCTACCCCTAACCCTACCCGTAACCCTAACCCTAACCTTAACTTTGGAACTAACCCTAACACTAAACCTAAACTTAACCAAACACTAGCTCTAAACCTACACCTAAACCTAGACCTAACCGTAACCGTAACCCTAACCCAAATCCTAACAATAATTCTAACCCCAGCCCTAACAATAAACATAATCTTTACTGTAGTCCTAACCCTAACACTAAACCTATCCTAAACCTAGCCGTAACCTTAACCATAACACTAAACGTAACCCTACCCCTACCGCTAAACCTACTACTATCCCTAAACATAACCCTAGCCCTAACCCTAGTCCTAACCCTTACCCTAACCCTCAAGCTGGCCCTAAACCTAACCATAAACCTAACCCTAACCCTAGCCATAAACTAAGTCCAACCCTAGCCCTAACCCTAACCCTACTGCAAAACCTAATCATAAAACTAGCCTTAACCCTAAACCTAACAATAAACCTAACACTAACCCTAAACCTAACCCTATCCCTAACACTAACCTTAGCACTAAACGAAACACTACTCCTAAGCCTAACCCTAACACCATCCTTAACACTATCCCTAACCCTAACACTAACCCTAAAACTAGCACTAGCCCTAGTCCTAGTCCTAGACTTAACCCTAGCCGTAAACCTAACCCTAAACCTCACCCTAACCCTTAAGCCAGCCCTAACCCTAACCCTAACCCTAGCCCTAAACCTAACCCTAACGAAACACCTAACCCAAAGCCTAACCATAACGATAAATCTAAACCTAACCCTAGCCCTAATCCTAACATTAACCCTAACCCTAACATTAACAAAAACCATAAACTTAGCCCGAACCCTAACCCAAACCCTAAACCTAAACTTAATCCTAATCCTAACCCTAACACTAAAACTAACCCTAACCCTAACCATAAACATAACCCTAGCCATAACCCAAATGCAAACCCAGCCCTAAGCGTAACCCTAACCATAAAGCTGGCCCTAAACCTAATACTTACCCTAACCCTAACCCTAGCCCTAACCCTAACCCGAAACCTAGCCCTATCCCTAAGCCTAACCCTACACCTGAACCTAACCCAAACCTTAACCTAACCTTAATCATAACATTAAACAGCGCTAAATTTAACCTAACACTAACCCTAACCCTAACCCTAAACCTAGTCTTAACCCTTAACCTACCACCAACCTTAATGATAACCGTAAACCTAACAATAACCCCAGCCCTAACCCTAACTCTAATCCTAACCCTATCCTTAAACCTAACCCTAACACTAACCCGAACCATAACCCTAGTCCTAATCCTAACGTTAACCCTAGCCCTAACCCTAACCCTACGTAATCCTAACACTAAAACTATCCCCAAACCGAACCATAAACCTAGCCTTAACCCTAACCCTAAACCTAACACTAACACTAACACTGGCCCTAAACCTAACCCTAAACCTAGGCCTAACCCTAACTCATAACTTAGCCCTAACACAAAACCTAAACGTAACGCTAAACCTTACACTACCCCGTAAACAGGTCTAACCATAACTGTAAACCTAACCCTCACAGTAAACCTATCCCTAGCCTTAGCCATAGACCTAGCCCTTCTCCTAACCCTAACCCTAGCCCTAACCCGAAACTTAACCCTACATCTAACCCTTTCCCTAACACCAACCCTAAACCTAGCACAAAACCTAAACTTAACCCTACCCCTTACCCTAACCTTAGCACTAACCCTAACCCTAAAACTAACCCTAAACCTACCACTAGCCGTAAACCTAAACCTAACCCTAGCCCTAACCATAACTGTAACCCTAACCCTAATCCTAACCCTAACCCTGACCCAAGCCTTAACACAAAACTTTACTCTAAACCTAACCCTAGCCCTAACCCTAACCCTAAACTTAACCCTACCCCTACCCCTAACCCTAACCCAAAAACTAATCATAACCTTTGCCCTAACCCAAACCCTAACCCTAGCCCTAACACTAACCATAACCCTCAAGTTGGCCCTAAACCTAACCGTAAACCTAGCCATAAACCAAACCTTAACCATAACCCTAACTTTAATGCTAAACCTAACCCGAACCCAAAACCTAAACCTAAGCCTAACACTAACCCTAACCCTAGCCTTAGCACTAAACTTAACCCTAAACCCAACCCTATACCTAAACCTAACCCTAACTTTAAAAATAACCCTAACCCTATCCCTAGCCCTAAACTTAAGCCAAACCCTAACCCTAACACTAAACCTAACCTTAGCACTAACCCTAACACTAAACATAACCCTAACCCTAACACTTTTCCTAAACCTAACTGTAACCATAACGCTGAATCTAGCCCTAAGCCTAAGCTTAACCCTAACCCTTACCCTAGCCCTAACCCTATAACTAAACCTAAACTTACCCCTAAACCTAACGGTTACCATAATCCTAAAACTAACCCTAGCACTAACACTAAAACTAATCCTAACCCTAGCCCTAACCCGTTTCCTAATCATCACCCTAACCCTAAACCTAGCCCTAACCGTAACCCTAACCCTAACTGTAAACCTAGCCCTAACCATAACCCTAAATATTACCCTTACCATAAGCCTAGCTCTAAACCTAACACTAACCTTAGCCCTAACCCTAACCCTAATGCTTACCATAGACTTAACCCTAACCATTACCCTAACCCTACCCATAACCCTAACCCTAACCCTACCCATAAACCTAGCCCTAAACCTAACCCTAACCCTAAACCTAACCATATCCCTAGCCCTAACAATAACCATAACCCTAACACTTAACCTAAGCCTAAAACTTAAGGTAGCCCTAAACGTAACCCTAGCCTTAACCCTAACCCTAAACCTAACCCTATCCCTAACCCAACTCTAACCCTAACCTTAACATAACACTAGCCCTAACCTTAACACTAACCCTAACCCTACCCCTAAACCTAACCCTAATCCAAACACTTACTCTAATCTTAATCATAACACAAACCCTAAACCTAACCTTAAACCTAACCGTAAGCATAAACGTAGTGATAACAAAAATGCTAACCCACCCTAACCTTAACCTTAAGCCTAAAGCTGGCTGTTACCCTGATACTAACCCTAACCATAACCGCAGCCCTAACATTAACCGTAAACCGAGCCCTAACCCTAACCCTAAACCTTAAGCTAGCACTAACCCTAACACTAAACCTCAACCCTACCCCTAAAACTATCCCTAAACCTACACCTAAATCTAACACAAACCCTAAACCTAAACCTAAACATAACACTAGCCATAACCATAACCCTAAACCTAGCAGTAACTCTAACCCTAATCCTTACCCTAGCCCTAACCATAACCCTCATCCTAACCCTAACCCTAACCCAAGCCCTAAGCCTAAACCTACCCATAATAGTAGCCATAACAATTGCCCTAAGATTTACCCTAATCCTAACACTATATCTAGGCCTAATCTTAACACTAACCTTAACCCCAGCCTTAAGACTATTACTAAACCTACACCTAACCCTAACCCTAATCCTAACCCTAAACCTAGCCCTAACCCTTACCCTAACCATAACCCTAACCCCAGTTGTAAACCTAACCCTAAGCCAACACTTAAAACTAACCCTAAACCTAACCCTTACCCTAGCCCTAACACTAACCCTAACCCTAGTCCTAAAACGAACCCTCACCTTAGCCGTAACCATAAACCTACACCTAACCATAACACTAATACAAGGCCTATACCTAACCCTTCCCTAACCCTAAACCTAACCATAGCCCTAAATCTAACTATAACCCTAAATTAACCTTAGCACTAACCATAAACCTAAACATAACCCTAACCCAAACCCTAACCGAAGGCCTAACCCTAAACCTACACCTAAACCTAACCCTAACCCTAACTCTAACCCTAGTCCTAACCCCACCCTTAAACCTCACCCTAACCGTAACCTCAGGCCCACACTTAACCCTAAACCTAACCCTAACCCTAACCCTAGACTTAACCCTAAACCTAAACCTAACCATAACCCTAAGCCTAACCCTAAACATAACACTAGCTCTAAAACTAACCCTAACCCTAAACCTAACCCTAAACCTAACCCTAACCTTAACACTAATCAAAACCCTAGCCCTCACCCTAACACTAACCCAAGCCGTAACACTAACCCTAACACTAAAGCTAGCCCTTACACTAACCCTAAACCTGACCCAAGCCTTAACACTAAACTTTACCATAAACCTAACCCTAACCGTAGCCCTAACAGTAACCCCAAACCTAAAGCTACCCAAACCCCTAACCCTAACCTGAAACCTAATCATAACCTTTGCCCTAACCCTAAACCTAACCCTAGTGCTAACTCTAACCATAACCCTCAAGCTGGCCCTAAATCTAACCCTAACCCTAGCCCTAAACCAAACCCTAACCATAACCCTAACTTTAACGCTAACCCTAACCCGAACCCAAAACCTATACCTAAGCCTAATGCTAACCCTAAACCTAGCATTAGCCCTAAACTTAACCGTAAACCCAACCTAACCCTAACTTTAAAAATAACCCTAACACTAACCCTAGCCCTAAACTTAAGCCAAACCCTAACCCTAACACTAAACCTAAACTTAGCACTAGCCCTAACCCTAAACATAACCCTAACTCTAACACTTGTCCTAAACCTAACTGTAACCATAACACTAAATCTAACCCTAAGCCTAAGCCTAACCCTAACCCTTACCCTAGCCCTAACCCTAAAAGTAACCCTAAACCTACCCCTAAACCTAACGATAACCGTAACCCTAAAACTAACCCTAGCACAAACCATAACCCTAACCCTAACCCTAGACCTAACCATTTCCCTAATCATCACCCTAACCCTAACCCTAGACCTAACATTATCCCTAAATCTAACTGTACATCTAGCCCTAACCATAACCCTAAAAATAACCCTTAACATAAGCCTAGCTCTAAACCTAACACTAAACCTAGCCCTAACCCTAACCCTAATACTTACCATAGCCTTAACCCTAAACATATCCCTAACCCTACCCGTAACCCTAACCCTAACCCTACCCGTAACATTAGCCCCAAACCTAACCCTAACCCTAAACCTCACCATATCCCTAGCCCTAACCCTAACCATAACCCTAACCCTTAACCTAACCCTAAACCTTAAGGCAGCCCTAAACATAATCCTAGCCTTAACCCTAACCCTAAACCTAACCCTATCCCTAACCCAACCCTAAACCTAACCCTAAACATAACACTAGCCCTAACCCTAACAATAACCCTAACCCTAACCCGTACCCTAACCCTAAACCTAACCCTAATCCGAACCCTTACACTAATCCTAATCGTAACACAAACCCTAAACCTAAACCTAAACATAACACTAGCCATAACCGTAACCCAAACCTAAGCAGTAACCCTAACCCTAATCCTTACCCTAACCCTAACCATAACCCACATCCTAACACTAACCCTAACCCAATCCCTAATCCTAAACCTACCCATAATCGTAGCCATAACAATTGCCCTAAGATTTACCCTAATCCTAACCCTAAATCTAGGCCTAACCTTAAAACTAACCTTAACCCTAACCTTAAGCCTATTACTAACACTACATCGAACCCTAACCCTAACCCTTACCCTAAACCTAGCCTTAACCCTTACCCTAAACATAACCCTAACACCAGCCGTAACTCTGACCCTAAGCCAACACGTAAACCTAACCCTCAGCCTAACCCTTACCCTAGCCCTAACACTAAACCTAACCCTAGTCCTAAACCGAATCCTCACCTTAGCCCTAACCCTAAACCTGCACCTAACCATAACACTAATACTAGACCTATAAGTAACCCTTCCCTAACCCTAAACCTAACACTAGCCCTAAACCTAACCATAACCCTAAACTTAACCTTAGCACTAACCATAAACCTAAAGCTAACCCTAACCCTAACCCTAAACTTAGCCCTAACCCTAACTCTAAACGTAAACCTAACCCTAACACTAGCCCTAACTCTAACCCTAAACCTAACGCTAAACCTAATCCTAACACTAACATTAACCCTAGTGCTCACCCTAACCCTAACACTACCCGGAACCCATATCCTAATCCTAGCCCTAACCGTTACCCTATACCTAACCCTTACCCTAGCCCTAACTGTAACCCTATACCTAACCCTTACCCTAGCCCTAAACTTAACCCTAAACCTAACCCTAAGCCTACACCTAACCCTAACACTAACCCTAACCCTAAACCTAACTCTAACCCTACTCCTAACCCTACCCCTAAACCTCACCCTAACCCTAACCTCAGCCCTACACCTAACCCTAAACCTAACCCTAAACCTAACCCTAGCCCTAAACCTAAACCTAAGCCTAACCCTAACCCTAGGACTAACCCTAAAGGTAACCCTAGCTCTAAACCTAACCCTAACCCTAAACCTAACCCTAACCTTAACCCTAACCGTAATCATAACCCTAGCCCTCACCCTAACACTAACCCTAGCCCTAACACTAACCCTAACACTAAAGCTAGCCCTTACACAAACCCTAAACCTGACCGAAGACTTAACACTAAACTTTACCCTAAACCTAGCCCTAACCCTAACCCCAACACTAGCCCTAAACCTAACACTAACCCTAAAGGTAACCCTAGCCCTAACCCATACTGTTAACGTAACCCTAAAGGTAACAATATCCCTTACCCCAGCCCTAACACTAACCATAAACCTAACCCTCACCCTAAACCTATCCCTAGACCTAGCCCAGCCCTTGCCCTTGTCCTAGCCCTAAACCTAGCCCTAACCCTAAACCTAGAACTAACCTTAACCCTAAAGCTAACCCTAACCCTAACCCTAAACCTAACCCCAGCCCTGAACCTAACCCAAACTTTAGCCCTAACCCTAACACTTAGCCTAACACTAACCCAAGCCGTAACCCAAACACTAACCCTAAATCTACCCCTAACACTAATCCTAACCCTAAACCTAATCCTAACCCTCCCCATAACCCTAACCATAATGCTAACCCTAACCCTAACTCTAACCCTAATACTTACCCTAACACTAACATTAGCCCTAACACTAACGCTAAATGTAACCATAGCAATAACCATAACCCTAAACATAACCCAAATCATAACCTTAGCCCTAACCCTCACACTAACCCAGCCCTTACCATAACCCTAAACCTGAATCTAGCCCTAACCCTAAGCCTAACTCAGCTCTAACACGAACACTAAGACTACAACTAACCTTATTCCTAACCCTAACCATTAACCACGCACTAAATCTAACTGTAACCCTAACCCTAACCTTAACCTAAGAACTAACCCTAACATTAAACCTAACCCTAAACCTAACACTACCCCTAAACGGAACCCTAAACTTAGCCTTAACCATTACCATATCCCTAACCCTTCTCCTAAACCTAACTCTAATCCCAGCCCTAACACGAAACCTAATCTTTACCCTAGCCGTAACCCTAATCCTAACCCTAAACCTAGCCCTAACCCTAAATATAAACCTAAATGTAACCCTACCCCTAAGCCTAAACCTACACTTAAACCTAATCATAACCCAAGCCTAACCCTAACACTAACCTTAGCCCTAACCCTAAACCTAACCCTTAACCTATCCCTAACCCTAACCCTAACCCTAACCCTAACCATAACCCTAGCCCTAATACTAACCATAACCCAAGCCCTAACACTACACCTAACAAGAAACCTAGCCCTAAACCTAACCATAAACCTAAACCTAAGCCTAACCCGAATGCTAACCCTAAACCAGCAGCGGACCTAGCCATACTTCTAGCCCTAACCGTAGCCCTAAACTTATACTTAAACTTAGCCCTAACACTTAAGTTACCCTAACCCTAACCCTAAACCTAACCCTAGCCCTAAACCTAACCCTAACCCTAGGCCTAAAAATTACCATAACCCTAACCCTATGCTTAACCTTTGCACTAACTTTAAACCTAAACCTAACCCTATCCCTTACACTAGCTCTAAACCTAACCCTAACTCTATCGCTAACCCTAACCATAACCCTAACAATAACCCTAACCCTAAACCAAATGCTAACCCTAGCCCTAATCCTAAACCTAATGCTTACCTTAGCCCTAACGCTATCCCTATACCTACCTCTAACCCTAGCCTTAACCTTAACACTAACCCTTAACCTAAACCAAAGCCTAATCCTAACCGTAGCCCTAAACTTAACACTAACCCTATCACTAAACCTAACCCTAACCCTAACCATAACCATAACCCTAGCCCTAATACTAACTGTAACCCAAGCCCTAACACTACACCTAACAAGAAACCTAGCCCTAAACCTAACCATAAACCTAAACCTAAGCCTAACCCGAATGCTAACCCTAAACCAGCAGCGGACCTAGCCGTAATTCTAGCCCTAACCGTAGCCCTAAACTTATACTTAAACTTAGCCCTAACACTTAAGTTAGCCCTAACCCTAACCCTAAACCTAACCCTAGCCCTAAACCTAACCCTAACCCAACACCTAAACCTAACCCTAACGCTAAACCTAACCCTAGCCCTAACACTAAACCTAAACGCAAACCTAACCCTAACTCTAGCCCTAACACTAAACCTAACCTTATCGCTAACCCTAACCCAAACACTAACCCTAACCCTAGCGCTAAGCCTAACCCAAACCATAACCCTAAAACTTGCCCTAACCCTAAAACTAAGTCTTGCCCTCACCATAACCCAAGCCCTAAACATAACCCTATACTTAACCTTGGCATAGCCCTAACCCTAACCCTAACCCTAACCCTAACCCTAACCCTAACCCTAACCCTAACCCTAATGGAGGGCCTAATCCTATCCCTAAGCCTACACCTAACGATCACCTTAATCCTAACCCTTAACCTAACCCTAGCCCTCTCCCTACCCCTAAACCTCACCCTAAACCTAAACTCAGCCCTACATCTAAACTTAAACCTAGCCCTAACCCTAACACCACACCTAACCCAACACTAACCCAAGCCCTCAAACTAATCCTAAGCCTAACCCTAACCCTAGACATAACCCTAAACCTAACCGTAGACCTAAACCTAACCCTAACTCTAACACTAATGCTAATCCTAACCCTAAACCTAACCGTAACCCTAACCATATTCATAAACCTAGCCCAAACCCTAACCCTAACCCTAGCCCTAACACTAAACCTAACACTAAAACTAGCCCTTACACTAACCATAATGCTAACCCAAGTCCTAACCCTAAATTTTACCCTAACCCTAAAACTAACCTTAACCCTAATCGAGGACCTAAACATATCTCAATGCCTACACCTAAACCTAATCCTATCCCTATCCCTATCCCTAACCCTAGACCTATCCCTACCCCTAAACCTCACCCTAACCCTAACCTCAGCCATAAACCTAATCCTAAACCTAACCTTAACCCTAACCCTAACACTATACCTAACCCAACCCTAACCCTAGCCCTAAACCTAATCCTAACCCTAAACCTAACCCTAACCCTAAACCTAACCCTAACCCTAAACGTAACCCTATCCCTAAACCTTACCATAACCCTAAACCTAGCCGTAACCCTAACCCTAACCCAAAACCTAACGCTAAACCTAAACCTAACTCTAACCCTAATTCTAACACTAAACCTAACCTTAACCCTCCCCGGAACCCTAACCATAATCCTTATCCTAGCCCTAACCCTAACCTTAATCCTTGCCATTAGCCTAACCCTAGCCCTAACACTAACCCTAACAGTAACAGTAGTCATAATCCTAACCCTAAACATAACCCAAAAAATAATCCTTGCCCTAAACCTAACACTAACACTATACCTTACCCTAATCATAACCCTAAAGCCAGTCCTAAACCTAACCCTAACTCTATCCATTACCCGAACCCTAATCCTACAACTAACCCAATCCATAAACCTAACACTTAACCTAGCTCTTAACCTAACCGTAACTCTAACCCTATCCTTAACCTTAGCGCTAACCCTAACACTAAACCTAACCCTAAACCTAACACTAGGCCTAAACTAAACCCAAACCTAGACCTAACCCTAACCATAACACTAACCCTAATCCTAGCCCTAAATCTTACACCAGCCCTAACACTAACACTTATCCTTACCCTAGCCTTAAAGCTAACACAAAACCTACACTAAACCTAGCCCTAACCCTAACCATAACCCTAAACATAACCCTAACCCTACCCCTAAACCTACTGCTAAAACTAAACATAACCCTAGCCTTAACCCTAACACTAACCCTAGCCCTAAACCTAACCCTAACCTCAAGCTAGCCTTAAACCTAAACCTAACCCTAACCCTAAACCTAAAACTAACCCTTACACTAACCCTAGCCCAAACCCTAGCCCTATCCCTCAAGCTATATATA
>JAQZBX010093078.1:0-12195 GCA_029593785.1 Cabassous unicinctus
ATCCCATGGAAACTCATTAATATTCTTCTTAGGCCCCTTTTAAAAACACCTCAAGGTCATTAAAAATAAAAGGATCCAAGCCAGTACCTTGTCTAGGGAAGCAGTTTGCTTTGGAAGCTTCAGTCTGTAACTTGGGTCTGGGCATCCCCCAAAACCTAGTGTGCCACGGAGATGCCCAGCCACATCAGCCTGTATATTCTCAGGACAACACTGGCAACCAGAGTAGTAGCTCCAAATGTCTCCCAAGACCTAAGCCACTTGGGACCTTAGGTTTGGAGGGTAAAAGTTTAGTCAGACCAGGGTATGGGACACCAGATGGGCTGACAAACTCTTCTCTGTTTTTCCCTAAGACAATGGGCATGGCTGCTAGAATACCAGCGTACTCCCCACTGGGGTCCAGTCTCAAGAACTGGCAAACTTATCCAATGATGGTTTGAAGTAAAAAACTGATCTTCTCCTGTAAAACTGCATGGCTACAATACTTTCTTGAAGATGGTCAAAAATGGCCTCCCAATGACACTATAAAATATAACCTTATTTTACAGTAAGACATTCTGTGTAAAAAGGAAGGGAAGCAGTCAAAAATTCCATGTGTCCAACTCTTCATGGCTTTATATCAGAACACAGATTTGAAAATGTCTTGCAAGTTGTATGATGCTCAAGAAGGAAACCAGTCCCCAGATATTAGAAGGAAACTTCAAAAGCTAACACTAGGTTCCTAAATTCCAAGGAATTCTCTTTTAGAATCAGTTTTCTCCTACTTCAACAAATGTCACCAAGGAGGAAAAGGTAAGGAGAGAGAAGCAGAAGGCTTATCTTATAGCAATCGATATTAGCTGAGGTATTGCCTCACGGCCACCCCAGCTTGGGCTCCAAACCATTGAGATCCTGCTTCAACTGTGGAGAGCCTGGTCACTGAAAGAAAGGCTGCTTCAGACCACTACAACTCTACAGGGAGCTCCCTGGTCCCTGTGCCCTATGTGGGAAAACAGGGCCAGAGCATGACCACAGGCCCTTGTGGCAGTGACTGGGAAGGACTAATGGGGCACAAGGCAAAAAATGGCTGCTTGGACAACTCCATGGTACATCAGCCTGGAGGAGTCCAAGGTGCCTTTGACATAACAAGTAAGAATATTAACTTTTTAATTGATATGGGAGCCATCTATTCAGTTCTGACATGTCACTTCAAACTTCCCTCTTCCTGAACCTGTCAGGTAGTGAGAGTTCGTGATAACTAAAAAGAAATCGATTTTCTGTTGCAATGTTGCCTGGCCAAAGAATAAACTGGATAACAATGAAAAGTTACCAAAAATGAGTCTTTACATTTTCAATACTATCTTGAAATTAAATGTGCTTTGTAAAAGAAATCACAAATGGAATTAGTTTAAATTCTGGTTTTGCACCAGTCAGTACTTCACCAGTATAGTGTGGCCCACTAACACCACCTACTCAGGCATTGCTAACCTTTCCCACACTCCAGCTCTCAATCATCATGAACCTTAGAATGCTAATTTGGGAACCCCTAACCAATTTCACAGGAGCCCTTTCCTTTATTTCAGAACAACTAATAATATACCATCCCACTTCACCTCAGATTATAGGGGCTGCCAATACCCAAGTCATGATAGCCCCTAATTACACTTTTATATTCTGCATTTTGTCCAACCAAACCCATGATCCTTTCCTTGAAAAATTCCTTGCACAACTCAGTCAATACATAATCCATCTTGCCCCCAAATGGTTGCTTCTGGAACCTGGAAGTGTCCAGAACTAGAATCAGAGGCAACAAAAGGAAGGCACAAGAAACTCAAGGGTGGGAAAGGCACAAGAAACTCAAGAGTTTAAGGGTGTTTAAATTCTACTTTTTAGAAGCCATCATAAAGGAAGCCAAAGCTGAGTTTTGGGCTGCTCCAATAGTACCCTGTTTTTCAAAAATAAGCCTAACCCTAAGTTCTTAAAAAAAACATACACACAACACAATAAGGCCATTGTTGCAAGGTCTTCTCTAGCCTGACTGGTCTTTTTGTCAATATAGCCTAGCAGTCTGATAATCCCCCAGGTATTTTATTTCATGAAAAGAGCAAGGCCACCAACAACTCCACTCTCCCATATCACAATAGTCCAAATGGCCTATCTAAAATTTGATTATTGGCCCTGACCCCAATGGCAGGTGTAGAGACCTGTGGTGTGACAGGGAATAAAAGTTTTATAACCTCAATCTGTGGTCATCTATCCTCCCTCTCATTCACAGTAACTCTAAAACCTGAGGAGGGATTGTTCTTAATTTGTGGAAATAAAATTTGCCTAACAGAGTTTATCACTTCCAAGGTTGATGAGTTCCAAAACAAGCTTCTCATCATGTGTGGATTTCTTGCAGTCTTGACTGTTGCAAGAAACATTCCTCCTCCTCACTCAAATAGTGTAGCTGGAGAACTTTATACACTGTAAGGCAAGGACTATAATCCCTAATCAACAGGAAGAAAAAACATAAGAATGAACTTCACCCTTCAGCTCCCCCTTAAGATTAAGGGTGTACAACTCTCTCAGGGGAGATTTGAGTCAGGATAGAGTAGGGACTTAAAGGAGGAGAGGCAGAAATCCTACACAAATACCACCTGGTGAGAAATACTGAGACAACAGCCTGCTGACTCAAACAAATAAGTTATCAGAAGGCAGCTCACAACATCCACCTAGCAGCTGTGTTATCAGAATGCAACTTAAAACATTCTCTCATACTAAAATGAGAGGAAAAGCAAAAAGGGCTCCCAACACCATGAATTTGTTATAAATTCTTAAGTCAAATTGCTTATTTTTAAATCAAACTTCTTGTATAGACAGGTATTTTACAAATAATATTTGTCTGACTCTACACACCCTAGGGGAGGCATGATTTTAGACACACCAATTCTGTGATTAATTAATAAAATTCCCCCAAAATGACAGTGTTTTATCATGAAAATTGATAAGCCAATATATATGAGAAAAACAGAAATGGGGAACAAGATCTATTAGATATCAAATGCATGTTTGTAAACTTTTCCCTATAGGTCCAGGAAGTAAAGAATTCTAAAGCCGGAAGGAATTGTCTAGAAATTGAATCATCTATCTAAGAAACTTAGTATAAATTTTGTTATTTAATAAATGATGGTGGTAAAATTTTAAATTTATGGGGAAAGGGGGTTGTTGGATAAATTCTGGAAGAGCAACTCAGTAAGAGTATATATATATAATACTTCTTACTGCCTCCTCATTTTGCACATAAAAGATTAAGCACAGCAAAGCATGTAATAAAATAGAAGATGTTAAATGTGGTTGAAGTGGGAACAAATGTTCCAGAATGAATTGCTGGAAACCTGCTATTGAGTTTTATTTTTAGGATACCAGGCTGTTCTGAGTCAGGGCAACTATCTAAAATTTAATAAAAGAAAATATCTTTTGCCCTTTAATGCCATAGATGATTGAAGTGAAGGTGCTTCAGGGTGTTAAATTTTCTGATAAATTATTTCAATTCTGTATCATGCTGTTTAGTAAGGATAGACATAAAAGTAGTTAGTATAAAATATTTAAAGACTCTTTTGAGTAACAGTCTGCTTGAGATGAATCTTCTCTGAAGGGTGTTGATGGGTTAAGTCTAAGTTTTCCTTCAAGCTTCAATCCCAATATTACATCCTTAAGAATAAAAAGACATGTAACTCTTTCTTTTCAAAGAAAATGACATGAGAAATATTCCTTTAATATTTAGAAATTGTGTTCATTTCAAAGACATGTACTATAAAGATCTAGGACTGAGAGAGAAAATAGCATTGTGGAATAATTTGTACACCTTTGCACACTTATCCATAAACTATATGATTCTTTTTTAAGCTTACTTTGCTATCCAAGTCCAAGAACATCACATGTTCTCAAATGCTGTGCCATATGCCAGAACTCAGCTCTTGCATTTAGTAAATATGCAGATATTTCACAGTATACCCTGCAAAAAGACACTATATTCCGTAAAGGTGTACCCAATATTCTATTCCTGAACATAAAGGGAAATGAAATCATCTTCAAATAGAAACACTGGAGCAGTTAGAAAAGGGGGGGGCGGGCAGAGAAAAACTTAATTTGTTTGGGACATAAAACTTTTTTCATACACTTGAGCATGTCAAACTTCATAAAATCATAATAGAATCATACAGAAAGGAAATTTCCCAACCCCAGGAGGGAACAGAGAGACAATTCTACAGATTGATGACCTCTCAGGGAAACTCTCTAAATTCTAGTAGGAAATCAAAGAGGGAACTTTTGTTCCTTTATTTTTCTTTCCCTGAGACCATGTTGAAGGCAGCACTCAAGAAGCCATGGGGGATATTCTCTTCCTTGAGTGCCAGAGATGCTTTCCGTATGGTGATAGATGTTGAAATAAGACTTGGAAACATCCTTCATGTTTTGTCCATTCACTGATAGGTCTTCTCTCAACAGAAAATAAGAGATAGCGTTCACTAGAATTTTTAAGGAGCTGATACATGGTGAGATTTATACTTCACATGTTTTGAATTATCACAGCAGACTTTAAATTGAAATATTATGCTTAAAAGTGTGGATGTTGTGGTCAGGTTCCCAAATCTAAATTCATGGGTATATCATTCAATAATTGTATACAGTTTGGCTGCTCATGTAAATTTTCTGGCTCTGACACCTCATCTTTAAAATAGTTTTAAGTGTTTAATATAAGATTCTAATTTACATTAGCATGTTATTTCCACCCATAGAAATGAATTCTACTGGAGAAATAAAATTATCCCTAAACCCTTCTTCCTTTCTTGGAACTGTTTAGTTGATTGAAAATATGGTATTGTGGGTTTTAAATTTGAATTTTTTAAATTTAAAGTTTTCTCACATGAAGGTAAAAGATGAAAAGGAAAAAGACCACCATTTTCATAATTTCCCTTCTCAATTTAAAATTTTTATTTAAGTATCTACTCAAATGGGAAAAATTGTTACATTTTATTCTCTTTCTCTCATTTCACATATTGTAAAATTGTTTTGCCATCTATATCTTTATATCATTAAGTAGTATTTTATTCACTGTATCACACTGTATTAATTTGAAATAGTATGATTTACATATACATTTTCCTGTTATTGAACATTTCTAATATTGTTGAATTTTCACTGTTATATGACAATGTATCATCTTCCTTTATGAAGATTTTCCCCCTTTTTATAATAATTTTTTTAGAGTTGGGATTATTAGTATAAAGAATTTAAACATGTTTTTGATTCTGGGAATATTTACTAAAATGTTTTCCAAAAGGATTATATAAAAGAAAATGTTTCATTGTAATTTTAGCTATGAGTATACTTAAATACTAACTTGATTTTATTTTATTTATTTTTATTTTTTAAGATTTATTTATTTATTTATTTATCCCCCCCTTGCTGCTTGTGCTTGCTGTATCCATTCACTGTGTGTCTTCTCCATTTCTGCATATCTTCCCCTCGCTGTGAGGTCTTGCTACATCAGCCCCTAGCGCCCCGCGGGCCGGCCTGCCCTCACAAGGAGGCCCCGGGAAGCAAACCCGGGGCCTCCCATATGGTAAACGGGGGCTCTATCAACTGAGCCACTCCTGCTTCCCCTAACTTGATTTTAAAAACACATAGTTTGTTCTTATGCTGCTCAAATTTTCTAGCTCATTTTTTATGTGTAGTCACTGCTCAAAAATAATGTTACCATCAATATTTCATATCTTTTTTTATTTATACCTTGCAAAGCAGTTACCTAATTAATATTTTTAAAAAATGAATTGAAGCAAAATAATAATATAATTTATTTTTAAAATGCTTGAGATATTTTCTTAATTTCAAGGATAAGGTAGTTTGAAGAATTGTTACTATCCCTATTTTATAGGGGGTAGAACTGTGAGGGTTTGTTCAATGACACATGGCTATTAAGTGATAAACCAGGCTTGCTAGCCTTTTTTTTAAATTTTTTATTGTAGTGACATATGAACATTAAAATTTCCCATGAAACCACTTTCCAGTGTACCATTCAGTGGTATAAGTTGCATTCACAATATTGTACTACCAACATCCATTATCCAAATGTTTTTATTACAGCAAACAGAAACTGCACCCATTAAGCAGTATCTCCCACTTACCCTGACCCTTTGGCCTATGGTAACCTGTAATTCACTATCTGTCCATAGGAATTTTCTTATTCCAGATATTTCATATAGGTAAGATCATACAATATTTGTCTTTTTAATAAAATACCCATTTTTAATTTAATAACGAAAGCCACAATATTGAATTCTATTTGTCTTCTTTTACATTAGAATGCTTGCAGAATCTCCTCTCTCTACAGTTTTCAATGCATGCCTGTTAAGTTGCTTTGCTTTGTTTCAGATAGCATATGCACAAAGGATATTTCTTTCTATGGTTTTGGACCTCCACTAAGCATGTCGATACCACTATGAGCATATGCACAAAGGATATCTCTTTCTATGATTTTAGACCTCCACCTAAGCATGTTGATACCACTAGGACATTACTGCTTAAGCTGTGAATTCCAGTCTTTGCACCTCAGGTTCTTTCCTAAAATATTAGGTATCTGCATGGCTATTCTTCAGCTGTCACACCAGGTTCCATGGAGACATCTTGGCTTTGCCCATGACAACTCTTGGCTCAGATATATGCTCTAGGTCACTCAGAGGTGTCTATCCTCAAAGACACTTAGAATAAATTCTTAGTCTTAATTTATTTCCCTTCTTTTTCTTACTTGGCATTGTTCTACTGCTCACTTTGTTTCCTTCTGTTCTTATACATATACCACACTTTTTTAATGAATTCATTTGTTGGTGGACACTTATGTTTCTTCCATCTTTGGTCAATTGTGAATAATGCCACTTTGAATGTTGGTGTGCAAATATCTTGTCAATCTCTGTTTAAATTATCTTGGGTGTATTCCTAGAATTGGGAATGCTGGGCTTTATGGTAATTCTATACTTCACTTTCTGTGGAAATATGAAACTGTATTCTACAATGTCTGCACCATTTACATTTCCATCAACCATGCGTGTCTTCCTATATCTTCACATACTTTTCAATACGTTATTATTATTTCTGTTTAAAGAGCAGCCATTCTAGTGGGTATGAAATGGTATCTGTGCTTTTGATTTGCAATACCTTAATAGCTAATGATATTGAGCACCTTTTCATGAGCTTATTGCACATTGGTATATCATCTTTGGAGAAATGTCTATTCAAATGTTTTGCCCATATTTTAATTGGCTTGCCATTTTTGTTGATTTTGTAGGATTTTTAAAAATATATTATGGAAATTAAACATTTATCAGATATGTTGCTTCCAAATATTTTGTCCCATTTCATAGTTTATCCTTTTATTTTCATGGTGAAATCCAGTTTTTTTTAAATTTTGATGAATTCCCATTTACTTTTTTTTCTTTTTTGCTTAAACTTTTATTGTAAAGTCTAAGAAACCATTGACTAACAAATTGTCCTGAAGTTAGTTCCCTATGTATTATTCTAGGATTTTCCTATTTTGGGTTGTTAAATTTAGGTCTTTGATCTAGTTTGAGTTATTTTTGATTGAAGGATACAACTTCATTCTTTCACACATTGGTGTCCAGTTTTGAATATTCTTGGTGACCTTGGGCATCCTTGTCTTGATCCTCATCTTAGAGAATAGCTCTCAGTCTTTCACCATTGAGTATCATATTAGCTGTGTGTTTTTCATACCTTGCCCTTTATTTATGGAAATTTCCTTCTATTCCTCATTTTCATTTCTTAGTGTCTTTATCAAGAAGGAATAGTATATTAAGCAAATACCTTTTCTACTTCAATTGAGATTATGATGTTTTTTTTTGTTTTATTAATGTTGAATATTATATTAATTGATTTTCTTGTATTGAATCATCCTTGCATAACTAGGATAAACCCCAGTTGATCACAGTGTATATTTCTTCTAATATGTTGTTGGATTCAGTTTGCTAGTATTGTGTTGACTATTGCATCTATATTCATAAGGTCTGTAATTTTCTTTTCTTATGCTATCTTTATTTAGCTTCAGTAATAGGGTAATATTGACATCTAGAATAATTAAGAATTGTTCCTTTCTCTTCAGTTTACTGAAAGGTATTAAACGAGATGGTGTTCATTCTTCTTGGAATGTTTAGTAAAATTCAGCAGGGAACACATATAGTCTTGTGTTTCTGGTTGTAGAGGGGGTTTTGATTCCAGATTCGCTTATTCATTGTTATTGGTCTGTTGGGATCTTTTATTTCTTCTTGGGTTAGTATAGTATAGGTAGTTTATATGTTTCTAGGATGTTTGTACATTTCATCTAGGTTAATTAATTTGTTGGCATACAGGTTTTCATAGTATCTCTTATAATCGTTTTATTTCTGTGGCATCAGTAATATTGTCTCCCTTTCATTTCTAAGTTGACTTATTTTCGTATGCTTTCACTTTTTTTTTCTCAGTATATTTTAAAGGTTGATAGATTTTCATTGAAACAAATTTTGATATCATTGATTTTTTCTTTTGTTTGTATAGTTTCTATTTCATTTATCTCTACACTAATCTCTATTTCCTTCTTTCCACATGCCTATAACCAGTTTGCTCTTCTTTTTGTAGATCATCCCATTGTGAGGTTTGTGCTCATATTGGAGATTTTTCTTCTTTTTTAATATAAGCATTTAGAGATATAAATTTTCCTCTGAGCAATATCTTTGTTGCAACCCTTAACTTTTGGTATGCTGTGTTTTTGTTTTCTTTTCTCCTCTGGTATTTCATAATTTCCCTTGTGACATCTTCTTGTATATTTTTCCATACTTTCATCTGCAACTTACTTGTGTCTTTGAATTTATGGTGAGTCTCTTGTAAACAGCATATTGTTGGCTTATATTTTATATTTTTAATCTATTCGGCATATCTCTGCCTTTTGAGTAGAAAGGTTAATTGATTTACATTTAAAGTGTCAAAAATGAAGGAATTTTTTCTGGCATTTTGTTTTCAGGTTTTTAAAGTTTTATATATATTTGTTCTTCAATTCTTCTGTTAATGCCTACTTTCATAATTATTTGTCTTTTATTTTGTAATGTGCAGAACCTTCTCACTTCCGCTTTATATATTTTTCAGGTATTATCATTGTAGTTAAATTTAATATCTGAAGTCTATAACAAACACATTTGATTTTATAACAAATTTAGTTGAATAGAATATACAAACATTGTTTTTATACCCCTCCACTACCCCCACTTTTTTGTTGTACTTGTTGCAAGTTAGATCTTTATAATTGTGTGTTGAAACCCATGGATTTATCATTAATTTTTATGTATTTGCATTTTAGAAAATGTAAGAAGTGAAAAGTATAGTTATATATAAAAATTACTATACAATATTACTGGCATTTATAATTACCATTTATGATTGCTTCTATTGGATATCTTTATTTCTTCATTTAACTTCAATCTATAGCCTAATGCTTCTCCTTTTAAGTCTGAAGAATTCCCTTTATCATTGCTTCTAGGGAAAGTGTAGCGGTAATGAACTCCCTCAGCTTTTGTTTATCTGGGAATGTCTTAACCTGTTCTACTCTTTTTGATGGATAATATTTACATTTATGCAGTTCTTGGTTGGCAATTGTTTTCTTTCAACAATTTAAATATTTTGAACACTGATTTTTGCTTCCATGCTTTCTGATGGGAAGTCAACACTTAATCTTATTGGGTCTCTGTATATAATATGTTACTTTTCTCTGGCACCATTCAGAACTCTCTCTTTGTCCTTGACAATTGAAATTTAGAATACTATGTGCATCAGCATGGTTCTCATCATATTAAATTCGTTTCGGTTTTGCTGCATCTATTGAAAGTGTACATTAATGTCTTACATTAAATTGGGGACGTTTTCTTCAATTATATCTTGAATATTCTTACTGTCCCTTTCTTTCTTCTACTACTGTGATACTCATAATGCATATATTGGTATGCTCAATAGTGTCCTACAGATTTCTTAGGCTCTATTCAGTTTTTTTTTTCATTCTGATCCTGATGTTCAATAATGTCAAATGTCTAGTCTTTGAGTTCTCTGATTCACTTCTGTCAACTCATTTTGTCAGTGAAATGAAAAAGCCTCCAGGGAATTTTTCATTTCAGTTACTGCAGTTTGTAACTCCATTTTACTTTTTCGTTCCTTTTTAAAATTTTTATCTTTTTATGGAGATTATCATATTGTTCATTCATTATTATCCAGATATCCTACAATTCTTGTCTCTTTATTTACTGGAGATCAGTATTTTAATCTCTGTATGATTTTTCTGAAGTCTGGTATTTTTCATTGATGGTTTCTTAATTTTTATCTTGTTCTTTTCACAGTCTTTGCAATCTGGCTCTGCATTGGCTGGTGCTCTCCTTCAGAGTTTAGCCCTCTATCAAGAAGATCAACCTGACATGCAAGTGGTAATTCTATTTCCTTTATAGTATTGCTCAAATTCTGTATTTGAACAGGGCTATTGACTCATAATAATAATGTATAGTACTTCCATACATAAAGTAAAGGGTCTTTAAGAGAACCGTAAGCTTCTCCTATGATTTTTAAAGCTGGATTTTCATGATTTTGCATACACCCAATTACAGCAATCCTTTAAAAGTGTTTTTGAGTTTTGAGTATGATGGCTGCACAAGATTTTTCTAGTTGTTCAAAGATTTTGTGTAGAAATAGAAACCTGAAATATCTTATACCACCACCTTGGTCCTTTCATTTCAATATTTATCATCCTTTTGTGTCTGGCTTATATCACTCAATATGATGTATTCAAGGTCCAACAATGTCGTGGAATGCATCAGAACTCCAAGCATTTTTACATCTGAATAGTATTCCATTGTGTGTATAAACCACATTTGATTTACCCATTAATCTAACAATGTACGCTTAGGTCATTGCCACATTTTGGCTATTGTGAATAATGCTTGGTGTAAACATTGGTGTGCAAATAACTGTTTGGGTCCCTCTTTTCAATTATTTTGAGCATATATCAAAATGGATTGCTACCTTTTGGATAGCAAAAGCTGAATAATTACCTAATTTTATTTAAATAAATTTTTAATTTTTGAGTAATTTTGATTTAAAGAAAAGTAGGAAGGATATTTTAGAGAGTTTCCATTATTTCTTACTCAATTTCCCCTGATGTTAATATTTTACATCAGTGTAGGTGCATTCATGAAAACTATGAAATGAACATTGGTACATTACTATTGTCTGAGGTCCAGGCTTTGTTCATAGGTCACTGGTTTTTCCACTATTGTACCTGTTCTGTTTCAGATTCCAATACATGTTAAAGCACTTCTTTTTAAGTGACTTAAAATCATAAACTGTTTGATCATAAACTCTAGGACATAGTACTTTCCAATGCTGCAGTTTCACCAATAATTTTGGTAATTACTATTTCTGAAAAAATAGATTCATTTGTTTATACCTAATGGCTATTTTAGTTTTAAGTGCATATTTCTCTTAGAAATCCCCAGAAGAGAGAAGTGAAGGACTTAAGAAATATTTAACAATTAGATAAATAAAGACCTTTGGTCTCCCACGCCACCTCCCACTACATTTGGTTTCTTTGTATAAATAATGTACTTTAATAGGAGTGAATGCCTGTGAGTGTGAAAGAATTTAGTCAGGAATTATTAAGTTCATTTAAGAGTGCTGTGCATTTAAATATTACCTCTACACTGTGACCAAACAAGATATTTTATATTCATAAATTAATGAAAATATGAGCAAAAGCACTTAGCCCTGTTGATGGTAAGGCATAAGGTGAATAAATGTTGGCATTTTCTGCTTAGTTTCAATTATTCTAGGGTCTTTTTCTCACCATTCATTGTGACATTCTGTGTTTCTTACTGCAATAATGATTTTATGTGTATTGTATCATTTGGTTCTCACAAAAACCCTATCAATTAGCAATCTTATTATACCCATGCTACAGAAGTGGAAATTGAGAGGTTGAGTACTTTAAGAAACTTTTTTCCAGACACACAACTAAATAGAAGAGTGTGGATTTGAAACAGAGTCTGTATGATTCTAGAGTTCATATTCTTACTAATTTCACTTCTTTGTCTTTCCTGCTTATACTCCAGGCTAAGCTGTTCATCACTGGATTATATATTTATATTTCTTGCATTTTAATAA
>JAQZBX010093079.1:0-12190 GCA_029593785.1 Cabassous unicinctus
CAACATTCAGAGAGAATTTCCCAGCTCGTCCTTGGACAGGCAACTTCTCCCAGAAGCTCATCAACGACCTTTCATCGGACTTTCATCGGAACCACTGGTTTGCAGCCTGCCTGCGGAACCTGGACTTGTGCATCCCCACGGTCGCGTGAGAGACTCTTTTAAAATCTCATATTATTGACAGATATCTCCTGTTGATTCTGTTTCCCGAGAGAACCCTGACTAATACAATAAGTATGTAGTCCAGGGCTTAGTTGGGTGGAATCTTTAAGCACATTTTGACCATCCTCCTTCAGCAGTTCCCTCCATTCTGGGATTTTTTCCTCATGCCCCAGCCATCCTGGTAGTTCTAAACTCCATCTTTTCATTTCTCAATACAGTCAGGCTGTGGATTTCTGCTTGATTTCTAGGCACACAGTTCTGGGTGGACTGAGCATGCACTCAGACCCTATATACATGAAATTAACTTAGCGTAATTCTCTTCTTTCCTCCAGGTTCTGCCCACTTTTCCTCTTTCTCCAGTGCATTCAAATAATTTTTGTTGGTCTAGATTTTATAGTTGTTATCTATCAGATGATGAGTCCTAATACAAGATACTCTGACATTATTAAAAGAGGAACTCTTTCTGCTAATACAATTTTAGTTCTTATTTTTCCAATTAAAGCAATTCCTGCTGAGATAATTCTGCCATTAGTTTCCTTTTCCCCCATTTCTCTGCTATTGTGGCATTTCTTATTACAGATGGGCAGAACTGAAAGTTCCTGGCTACTTCAGCCAAGGATATAGAATCTTAATAGATGCAAGGAAAATACAAAGAGAAATAACAGCTACGATATATTCTTAATGGCTTTTCTCATTCATTGTTCTCTAATGGGGTTCTTAGATTTGGGTGATACTGCCTGTGCAGAGTTGATTTTTTTATCTATAATGGGAGAGATAAACCTACCTATACTGGGAGATATGATTTTTACTGCTTTTGTAGACAGCTGGAGCTTTACTGTTTTTAGTTAGTTAATTGTTTGTTTTTAAGCTCGTGATTTGAATAACCACCCAAGAAGAAGAGCTGTAAATAATCTTAATATTTTACCTCATACTTAAAATTATTGGACTTCCATGCCTCTGAAACCAAACTCATTACTTCATAATACCACATCTTTGCTTTAAGTCAGCTTACACTCATCCTTTATTGTCTTCTCTGTCTTCTGTTTTTTAGCATCCTGGAAAAGGTGTTCTCCATAGCTAAATGTTTATACTCAATAATTGCACACATTTGACACTTTGAGAAGGATATGTATAGGTATTTTATAATTTGTTTCAATATTTCATAAAAATTTATCATAGCTTTTGCAAGCCACAAGTAAATCTCCATTCTATGAACATTTATTAATCTATACCTAGGTATTTATTTAAATAAGATTATTTGGGGGAATTATAGAGTGAGAGTACAAGAGCTTTGTTTATTAAAGATATAAGACTTATACTGAAATTCCACTTAAGTAAATTATGGCCAGCCAATCAATCCTGTTTTGCTAATCTTTCATTGTGATTCTTCCATTGAATATAAAGATTCAAATTCTTTATGGTTTAAAGAAGATAATAAACTTATACATCTTACTAGATAATGTCCATAAAACAAACAAAACAAAACCCTTCTGGTTTTTCTCATGCAAGTTATATTTTAGCTCCAATTTACTCAGAGGTTAAACACATACTCATCATTATCCTGCTATCATTATCATAACAATCAAATGCTTAAAATAAATGTGTTGCTTCAGAGAGCCATCTGTCAAATTTTTCTACAAATATAGTGAGCTATAGAATTGCAAGTTCTAATACTGCACGTACTATGGGCCTCTTCATCTCTAGTTCATTCCTGGGGCACCAAATACCATTTTTCAAGCAGGCAATAATATACGTGACTAGATCTTTGATCAAAAGATTCTGTCAGAAAGGATGACTATTGCAGATAGTAGAGAATAACAAAAATGAGCACAAACAGCCATTCTCCTTGGTCCATTTAATCTTTCTTAAACTCAGACAAATCTTCATTGTAATCCATTTCTAAATCATGTGTACTATCATGATATTAGGTAGTGTGAAGGTACAGAAGCATGAAACAACAGATGCACTTGGGGAAATGCAAAGGCAGTGAAGGAAGTGAAGGGCACCTGAGGTGAAGTGGAGGGAGATGAGTTTGAAAAGGTCCTCTAAAGCCATGTAATGAAGGTCTTATGTGACAAATGTTTCAGGGAGATAGTAATTTAAGGATATTTGGCAGGAAAGTGACATGTCTGGGTGTGTAGTTTTAAAAGTTTAATGTAACACTAGCCAGTGAAGAGTGCTGCATACATTGGAGTGGAGGGGAGAGAGTGAAACTGCAGTAGAATGTCAGCCAAGTGCTATACTCATTCAAGCCAGATGCTGTGGGCTAGACTCCTAAAATGCAAAATGGACTTTTCAGAAGCCCCCTTTCTAGATTGACCCCATCTGGCTCTTTGGGGCAAAATAACCTAATGGGAGAAGAAACCAGAGGCAGAAAAGCCAAACAAAGAAAAGTCAAACAAAGGGAGTTAAACTGAACTGTTGTAAGACTGGAGGGTCCTAGAACTGAAAAGTGTAAGGAAAATGAAGCACTGTGTGAGGGAGAGAATTTAAACAAATCATAGGAGCTGGGGAAAAAGTCTGCACAAAAAACAGAACAGGAGTGGAAGTGGCTCAAGTGGTTGGATGCCTGCCTCCCACATGAAAGGTCCTAGTTTCAGTTTCTGGTGCATCCTAAAGAAGACAAGCAAACAAGCAGACATCGAGCAAAAACAATAAGCAGACAATGAGCAAAAACAGTGAAAAGACAACAAGCAGACAATGAGTAAACAAACCAAAATAAGTAGGGAACAGATGTGGCTCAAGCAGTTGGGTGCCTGCCTCCCACATGGGAGGGCCTGGGTTCAGCTCCTGGTGCCTCCTAAAGAAAATACAAACAAACAATGAGCAGACAGTGAGTAAAAAACAATGAGCAGACAATAAGCAGACAGCAAACAAAATCAATGAACAGACAAGGAGCACAATTAACAAGTAAAAACAACAAGCAAACAGATGAGGGAGTCATCTGGGGTGGGGGTGGGGATTAAAAAAAAAACCACACAAACAGAGCAGATCAAGATTTCTGGAGAAGGAACAGAGGAAAGGAAGTTTTCTCTTGGAGGTGAAACAATTAAACAAAAAGTGCAGTTTTAAAAATTGAACCACATATACAGGACAAGAATCAGATGAAGAAGAGCTGAGAAAATCTCATGTTAAACTCAGGCTATTCTAAAGGTCCAGAATAAGTTGGAACAAGCATCAAAGAAGAGTGTTAACACAAAACCAAACAATAAAACAACATAGACAATAGGGAAAAACTGACCTTCAGAGTTAACTCATCTAGATAATCGGATGCCTAAATATCAGCAAAAATCACAAGCTATACTAAGAAACAGGAAGATATAGCTAGTCAAAAGAACAAATTAAAAATTCAGAGGAGACATAGAGTTTGGAATAACTCATGAAAGACATTCAAACAAATCTTCCTTAAATCACTTCAGGGAGATGAAGGAAAATATGCATAAAAAGATAAAGGTTATTAAGAACGCAATGTATGAGCACAAAGAAGAATTTGAAAGTATAACAGAGATGATGGGGATGAAAGTCACAATAGTAGAGATTAAAAATACAATAGAGGCATACGACAGCAAATTTGAACAGGCAGAAGAAAGAATCAGTGAGCCAGAAGACAGGCAAATTAAAATCATACAGTTAGAAAAACAGATAGAGAAAAGAATAGAAAAATTGACCAGTGTCTCAGGAATTTAAGTGGCAGCTAGAGGCACACAAATATATGTGTCATAGGTGTAACAGAAGAAAAGAAAAGAAAAGGGGCAGAAAGAATATTTGAGGAAATAATGGCCCCAAATTTCCCAACACTTCTGAAAGATATAAGTATACAAGTCCAAGAAGTACAATTACTCCAAACAGAATAAATCCTAATAGACTTACTCTGAGATATATACTGATCAAAATGTCAGATGCCAAAGATAAGGAGAGAATTCTGAAAGCAGCAAGAGAAAAGTGATTCATCACATACAAGTGATCCTCAATAAAACTAAGTACCAATTTCTCATTAGGAACCATTGCAGCAAGAAGACAGTGGTATGATATATTTAAGGTACTGAAAAAGAAAAACTGCTAGCCAAAAATTCTTTATCTGGCCAACTTTCCTTCAAAAATGAGGGAGAGTTTAAAATATTCACAGATAAACAGAAACTGATAAAATTTGTCACCAAGAGACCTGCCCTACAAGAATTACTAAAGGGAGTTCTGTAGGTTGAAAGGAAAACACAAGAGAGAGTGACTTG
This sequence comes from Cabassous unicinctus, assembly GCA_029593785.1. Classification (NCBI taxonomy): domain Eukaryota; kingdom Metazoa; phylum Chordata; class Mammalia; order Cingulata; family Chlamyphoridae; genus Cabassous; species Cabassous unicinctus. Next base: position 4,389 of record JAQZBX010093079.1, read on the forward strand.
GAGTAATGTGAAGAACTGAAGATTCAAAGAATATGTATGCTATTGAAGCTAAGTTGCTATCTTTTCAAAGTAGTAGATTACAGAGGAGGAAAACATCCCTACCTCATTCTATGTGGCCAACCTCACACTAATACCAATGCCAGATAAAGATATTACAAGAAAAGAAAATTACAGACTAAATTTTCATATGAATATATTTACAAAAACCCTTAAGAAAATACTTGCAAGTAAAATCCAACAGCAAATTAAAAAAAAAATTATACTCTGATCAAGTGGGTTTTATCCCAGATATGCAAGGGTGGTTCAACATAAGAAAATCAATTAATGTAATATACCATATTTACAAACCAAAGGGAAAAAAACCACATTATCATATTGATTGACATAGAGAAGGCATTTGACAAAATTCAGCATCCTTTATTGATAAAAAATATTTAGAAATATAGGAGGAGAAGAAAACTTCCCCAACATGGTAAAGGGCATATAAGAAAAACCCACAGCTAACATCATACTCAATGGTGAAAGAGTGAAATCTTTCTTTCTAAGATCTGGAAAAAGACAACGATGCCCACTGTCACCACTGTTATTCAACATTGTGCTAGATGTTCTACCAAGCAGAGTTAGGCAAGAAAAAGAAATCCAAACCAGAAAGAAAGAAGGAAAACTCTCACTATTTGTAGATGACACGATCCCATATTTAGAAAGTCTCCAAAAGTCTACAACAAAGCTAGTAGAACTAATAACAAGTTCTGCAAAGTGGCAGCATACAAGAGCAACAAACAAAAATCAGTAGTTTCTATATATTAGTAATGAGCAATCTGAGGAAGAAATCAAGAAAAAGAATTCTATTTACAATAGCAACTAAAAGAGTTGAATAGCTAAGGATAAATTTAACCAAGGATGTAAAGGACTTGTACACAGAAAACTACAAAACTTTGCTAAAAATTTCAAAGAAGACCTAATGAAATGGAAGGCCATTCTGTGTTCGTGGATTGGAAGAGTAATTATCATTCAGTTATCAGTTTTACCCAAAATAATTTCTAGATTTAATGCAATCCCAATCAAAATTCCAACAGCCTATTTGCAGAAATGGAAAGGCCAATTAAGAAATTTATTTGGAAGGATAAAGGGCCCCAAATAGGCAAAAACATCTTGAAAAAGAAGAATAAAGTCAGAGGACTCACACTTCCGGATTTTAAAGCATATTACAGGGGAGCGGATATAGCCCAGTGGTTGAGCACCTGCTTCCCATATACGAGGACCTGGGTTCAATCCTAAATAGAATAGAATGGAATGGAATGGAATAGAATAAATAAAATTTTAAAATAAAGCATATTACAAAGTTACAGTGGTCAAAACAGCATGGTACTGGCACAAGGATAGATATTTACCAATGGAATCTAACTGAGATTTCAGAAATAGACCCTCATGAGTATGGCCAAATATTTTTTGACAAGACTGGGAAGTCTACTTAATTGGGAAAGAATAGTCTCTTCAGCAAATAGTGCTGGGAGAATTGGATATCCATATGCAACAGAATGAAAAAGGACCCTGATCTCATACCACGTTAAAAAATTATCTCAAGATAGATCAAAGACCTAAATAAAAGAACCAGGACTATAAAACATCTAGAAGAAAATATAAGAAAGCTTCTTCCAGATCTTGTGTTAGGCAATGGACTATACCCAAAGCACAAGCAACAGAAGTAAAAATGGATAAATGGGACTCCTCAAAATTTAAAACTCTTGTGCCTCAAGGAACTTTGTCATGAAAGTGAAAAGACAACCTACTCAATGGGAGAAAACATTTGGAACCACATATCTGATAAGAGTTTAATATCCAGAATATATAAAGAAATCCTACAACTTGACAATAAAAAGACCAACAACCCAATTAAAAAATGGGCAAACGACTTGAATAGAAATTTCTCCAACGAGGTTATACGAATGGCTAAAAACCATATGAAAAGGTGTTCAACATCACTAGCTGTTAGGGAAATGTAAATCAAAACCACAATCAGATATCATTTTCCACCCATTAGAATGGTTACTTAAAAAAATAAAATAAAATAAGTACAAGAGATGGAGAGGATGTGGAGAAATAGGAACATTCATTTATTGCTGGTGGGAATGTAAAATGTTGCAGCCACTGGGGAAGACTGTTTGGCAGTTCCTCAGAAAGCTAAGTAGAGAATTACTGTATGACCGAGAAATCCTACTGCTAGGCGTATAATCAGAAGAATTGAAAGGAGGGACTTAAACAGATATTTGCACCCTGATGTTCATAGTGACATTATTCACAATTGCCAAAAGATGGAAGCAACCCAAATGTCCATCAGTTGATGAATGGATAAACAAAATGTGGTATATACATATACTGGAATATTACTCTGCCGCAAAATGGAATGAAGTCTTGATACATGAAGCAATATAGATGAACCTTGAGGACATTATGCTGAGTGAAATAAGCCAGGCACAAAAGGATAGAGATTGTATGATTTCACTAATTATCATAAGCATTCATAGATTAGCATTATGGTTTACCAAGTGGAGACTGGGTTTAGGGAATGAGGAGTTGATGCTTAGTTTGTACAGAATTTCTATTTAGGTTGATTATAAAGGTTTGGAAATGGATGGTGGTGATGGTAGCACAATATTTTGAGTGTAATTCGCAGCACTTGAGTTATACGGGTGAATGTGGTTAAAAGCAGAAACTTTAGGTCATTTATGTTACTAGAATAAAAAATAAAAGATAAAGCATTAGACTATCTAAAACACTGAAACCTATTATAGATGATGGACTTCAGTTAATAGTACAAGCATATGAATGGTCTTTCATGGATTATAACAAATGTACAACACTAATACAAGGTGTTAATAACAGGATGATATATTGGAAAAATACACTAAATGTAAACTATGGATGATAGCTAATAGTACTATTTTAATAATCTTTCCTCAATTGTAAGGAAAGTAACTACTGTTTAAAAACAGTACAATTATAAAAACATGCTATCACCAATTGTAAGAAGTGTTCCATACCAATTCAAGAAGTTGGTGGTGGGGCAGTGTACGAGAATCCTATATTTTATGTATGGTTGTTCTGTAAACGCACAACTTCTCCAATAGAAAAAAAAAAATAGTGTAACCATCTTCTCAATCAAGGGCACTATTTCTCAGAGTATGGCTGGCTGGAAGAGTTTGTGTGTGTGTGTGGGGGGGTGTCATTTTTAAATATACTTTTTTATTTTAGAATGATTTTAGATTTACAAAAAAAATTGCAAAGTTAGTTCAAAGAGTTCCGTTTACTCCTTACACACTTTCTGTTACTGTTAGCATCTTATATTAATTACCTTAATATTGATATACTACTATTAACAAAATTCCAGATATTATTTCAATGTCATCAGGTTTTCCATCAATGGTTTCTTTCTGTCCAGGGTCTAAATTACAATATCACCTGCATTAAATTGTCATGGATCTTTAGTGTTTTCTGGTCTGTGAAGTTACTCAGTTTTTCCTTTTTTATTTTAATCCTTGATCGTTTTGGTGCTACAGATAATGTGTTTTGTAAAATGTCCCTCAATTTGAGTATGTCTAATAATTTTCTCATGATTAGACTGGGCTTGTGGGATTTTGGAAAGACTCTCACAGAGGTGAAGTGCCATTCTCATCACATCATATCATGGCATGAGTGGGGATGTTAAACTTCATCACATGGTTACGGTACTATTTGCCAGGTTTCTCTGCTGTATTATCTGCTGTTTCTCCACTGTTTTCCCCTTTCCCTATACTATTCTTTGGAAATCAGTCATAAATCAAGTCCACCTTCAAGTGTGTGTTTATGTGTGGATGGGACATGGTTGATTAAACCCTACCTTATGGTTGGGATTTTTTTAAATATATATTATTTGAATTCTTCTCTAAGGAAATTTTGTATCTTCTCTTAGGAAGCATTTTTTGTTATCACAGTAACTAGAGAGGCTAGCAATATTTAGTGGATGGGAGCCAAATATAATAAAAGTCCTTAAATTTGCAAGCCAGTCCTGCACAATGAAGAATTGCATGTTGCCAAACATCAGTCTAGTACATGCATTATCAGCAGGGGTCATATTACCACCAAACGTGTAAAAGTTGGCTCTTGGGGGAGTAAAAATTTTACTCTATTATTTATAACGAAGATACACACACATACATTGTAATTTAACAGAAAATAGTATATCTGTGGTACCAAAGTTTCATGGGGGGAAATTAAGAAAAAATCTATAGAACATCTTGTTGGGGGGTTGATAATGGGAAGAAAAGGTTGAGAAACATTGGTAGAGAGAAAAGCAGTGAATATGTTGCATTGCACAGGAGGAGGAATTGGGCAAGTGGAGGCAAATGGATCAATGAGGAGGTTACTTCAATTGACCTCAAATAACAGTAAACAAACTGGTACAGAAATTAAGAGAGAGAGGGAAGGGAGGAGGCAGGGAGACCTAGAAGAAGGAAGAAGGAGAGAGGGAGGGAAGGAGAGAGGGAGGGAGGGAAAGAGGGAGACAGGGAGAGAGGGAGTGAGAGAGAGGGGGAGAGGGAAGGGGAGAGAGAGAGAATCACTTCCAGCTTTTCCATTTTTCTGGTTAAGAAAAATTGACATTGACAAAGTCATCCACACAAAAGATCAGGCTTATTGTAGAATTCAATGTAAAGACTGTTTCTTCTTGTTTAAAATTGGTTTGTCTGCTACTTTTGGATGATTTTTGGTTGGTAACTTAAGGCTATTGCAAGGAAAATAAATTATATGACAATTTTTCAAAAGCCCATAAAATTTTGAAATGCATTGCTTATGTGTAGCAAACTTCTCCATGTTTTTGCCTTGTAATTTACCCCTTGCTTCACAGATCTGTTCTGGATAGCTGATGTTCCTGGACCACAGAACTTTGTAAAACAGGCGAGACTATTGTATACTCTTACTCTTTTTCTGGGTTAAGCCTAACTTCAGATACACCTTCAAAACCTTGTGATTTTTTTTAAAAAGAAAAGTCTATAGGTAAACAATAAAATGTTAAAAGTTTTTGGTGGGAGGGTTGGAGGAGATTAAAGAACCAAAGAGATATTTATTTTCCTTTGATCTTGAGGTGGTATATGCTTAGCATAGAAAATTTGGAAATTTGGGGAAAAAAGGAAAGGATAAAGAGAAAATATATGTGCCATATAATTTCACTGCTATTTTAGTATATTGCTGGCCAATATTTGACTATGACTATATGTACATATTCTTCTTTATAGTGTTTTTTACTTTTTAATAACTCTGTAATATCCAAATATTTACAATATATATATATACACACACTGTAAATATTGTTATATATATATATACTTTTTTCAATCAAATCTTCTTTCTTCCTGTTCCTTATTCGATTTCTTTAAAATAAAATAGCCCAACTTAATATCATTTGCCTTCTTTTATGAGCAACTCTATCATTCTTCCTTTTCCACTTAATGACCTTTAGCTATGTGAATTATCTAAGGCTGCCCTTTAAACACCATTCTTCCATGGACAAAGCACAAAGAGAAGTTTTTAAAAAAATCACTGAGTCTTTTTTACTATAGTGGAAAACTTTGAATGATTATGGAAATGAGTAGTTATATTTAATGCATCTCACAGTCAGATGTGTTTATACATAATACTGACACCAAAATAGAGGTCTTAAATGAGTTCAAGGACCCCAGTCAAGATTTATGACTTCCCAGGGTACTGAAATAAGTAGGAAATTATATTGCCAAACCACTGATCTTTGAAGAATAATAGAGAGTGGGAGCCTAACAGGGAAACTGGAGACTGGAAAGCAATATCCTGATTTTCAAAATGACAGGGAAGTTATATTCTCTAAATAATGAGCTGTGAGCATGATATTAATACCCAATGAAGTTGATGTTTTTGTTATATCTGGCTGCTTAATTTCCATTCCCTCTTCCTAATGCTAATCCCAAATTTCTTTGAGGCTTATCCTCTTGTTGAATCTAAGGTTATGTGATTTAGTGGTTGTGGTAGGTTGAATTATACACCCCTACAAAGCACATGTTCTTGGTCTTACTCTGTGTTCCTGTGGGTCTGAGCCAACTTTAAATGGGATCTAGTGGATTTAGTTAGGATGTGGCCCAACTGAATGTGGGTGGGCCTTCATCTGATTACTGGAGTCCTTTATAAGCAGTAGAAATTCCAGAGAAAGCCACAGGGAGAAGCCGGTAGCAGCAAGTCAGCAGGAACGCCCAAGAGAAAGGGAAGACTTTGCCATGTGCTGGGGAAGCCAAGGAATCCAAAGATTGTCAGCTAAGCACAATGCTTCTGACTCAGGGAGAAAGCAAGCCTTCTAGCCTCCAAAATGTGAGCAATAAATTTGTATTATTAAGCCAAACCATTGTGGTATTTGTCATAGCAGACTGACAGTTGGTGGTGGTGGTAGCGGTGGTGGTAGAGGTAGTGATGGGGGTTAACCCTACCCTCAGCCCCTGTGGTGAGCCCTGAGTGACTTCAGCTAATCACCTTTCACTCCCTGCTCCTTAGTGATTTATTGATGTGTGGACACAGTGAGAACAACAAAGGATAGGGCCAGAACCCGTTTAAATTACTGGGAAAGAGTAGCTTTTCTAAAAGGGACCATGGACCCGAGAGAATATGAGGTGTGGAGGTGTAGAAGGTCTAATGGAACCTGCAGAAGAAAACATGGTAGATAATGAAGCCAGCAAAGAGGAGGGAACAGGAAATGGAGAATCCCGTCCTGGTGCCATCATCAGAGCCTCTTAATCTGACCACGGCTCAGGACAGTGCAACTCTTCACATCTTAAGTTATATAATTTTTAAAATGCTTTGTTTGCTTCTTTTCCTTGCCTGTGATTGCTTTCCTTCCTCTGTTGACTTTGGAGTATGAGTTTTCCTTATTTTATGTATTTTTTTCTTTTTTTAAGAATTAAAAAATCTCATGATTATAACCAAACAACTATTTTCTATTACTACTTTTCTGTAGATTTGCTGCAGATTTGCTGCTTATAGAAACCAAGGAGTTCTTCAGTGCCTGAGAATTAATCTATGGCATTAAACTTAATTAGAATTTCTGTGTGAGGTCTAAATATCTGTATTGCTAAATATTAGCCCAAGTGATTTTTATGAGACAAAGGAAACAAAAGTTTAAATAACTAGTAGATCACTAACTCATTATATTTCACTTTTAGTATCAAAATTATATCCCCATTGACAGTTACTTTTTATTGCAATCAATTCACATAATTTCACAAGAGTTACTTTTGGAAAACACAAATCTACATATGTCATTCCTTTTTATAAACATTTCCATAGGTTCCCCACTTCCTATAGAATAGCATATGGGCTGTTGTGATAGAAATACAAAGTTCTGCACAACCTAGTGGCACTCTTCTCTACTTCAACTGTTCTTTACAAAATCACAGTTCTGGCAGAATGAATTGTTCTCTAAATGCCAGTCTCTATTATGACTTAGATGCCTTTGTGTGTGATGCTTCTTTGGAATATCTTCCCCTTAACTTTGAATATACATATAGCTCATCCCTCCATCAAAATCACACTAAATGTCAACTTGTCAGTGAAACTGTGACTTGCTTGGAGGCAAAACTATTTTCTTCATCCCCAGCAATTTTGAGAAGTGCTTTCTTTATATCTCCTAGAGCATTACCAAGATGTATTTCATTGTTTGCATTTGCATACCTTTTGTTTGCAAATCTGACAATTATATTTCTCAGAGTTACTAAATATCTTGGTAGTAGTCAAATATTTAAAACAAACTC
>JAQZBX010093080.1:0-12294 GCA_029593785.1 Cabassous unicinctus
TCTGATATACAGTAGGCAACATGCAGCAATACAGCTTACCCCAGCAGGACTGACCAAGAGAAGAAGGTAAACATTAAGGTCAGGAAGACAACTCACTGCCAAAATGCCCAGCCTGGAGGGGTAGAGGAGTGGATCCCCTTTTCATGGCAGCAAAGGCTTTACAGGCGTAGAGGAGAGCTGGGTAAAGTAGATGTAAAAGAAGTATTGAGATTCTGGAGAGTGGGTTGTGTGTGGATGGTCAGCAGTGCCACTAACCTGTATTTTCTTTAGGTTTTGTGGTTCCATAAAGATGATATGACTGTCTCAACCAAGTGGGAAACAAAACCAAGTTCAGAAAGTCTGTCAGAGTTTTTCAGTCCTAAATAACATTTTTAGTGGGAAGGTTGTTATAGAAATGGGTAGGGAGAACTAGAAATTGGTGGTTCAAGATCCTGGATGTAGGAATTAGAGAAACTTAGATTTGGAATTCCAGTCCACCCAGCTTATTAGAGGTATGACCTTGGGCAAGTTGATTAACTTTTCTAAAAGTCATATTTACTTTTTGTAATTTGGAGAAAACAGTTATTGAGATTTTTATTTCTATAAGACTATAGTTATTCTATATTTATTCTATATTTATATTTATAGAATATATTTATTCTATAAGAGAATGTACCAAAAGTGCCTAGCACAGGGATTATTAACACATAGCAAGTGCTCAATAAACATTAATTGTTGTTATTCTTACAGGGTCCAGGAAACACCCAGGAATTATACTCTGGCTGTCCTCTTCCTGCTTGGTGGTTCCTTAAATATAATCTAAAGACAGCAGCTCATCTGTGATTATAGGCAGAGCTATCCAGTAGAATTTTTAATGATATAGAATGAAATATCATTTTGGGGTGAAGTTAGAGCTAAGATAGGGAAAAAAAATTGTCCTGATACTTCTAGTGTATGTAAAGTTCACATCTGTTCCAAGCTTGGTTGTAGACAGAAATGACTGGATTGCTGTCACACCCATGCTCCCATCAACCATGAAATCATAAAATCTACTTATCCCGCATCAGCATAATGGGAGATTGAGAATCCCTCCTTGCCTAAGGATTGTTTCTAGGATTTAAGGTGAGCAATGGATTCAAAAGTAACCTGAGAACAGTAAATATTAAGCTTATGTATAAAAAATGAACCCTTGGGTGGGATGGCTGTCATTTTTCAGATGCTGTTATAATGTTTCAATACATCCTTGGCATGGCCGGGCATCACTGGTGTAGCGAACCGTCTAGAGGGAAAAACATTCAAAGAAGGGTAAAGACAAAGTCAGAGTAGCTCAGTGGTTGAGCATGTGCTTCCCATGTATGGGGTCCTGGGTTTAATCTCACTACTTCCTTTAAAAAAATAAAAAATAAAATAAAAAGAGGATTAAGACATTAAGAGCTGCAGTAATTAGAGTGTTACTTTAAAAACTTGAACCCTGGAGCACTTATTAGCTGTGGGAGATTAGACAGGTTACCTAACCCTGCAGTGCCTCAGGTTTCTCATAGTTTAACTGGGATAATAATGGTAATCTAACTTAGGTTTTGGGGAGTTGAGTTAATACATGTGAAGTGCTGAATACAGGTCCTGGCATATATTACATGCTGTGAAAGGGGAATAATAACTACTGTATTGCATCAGCACCTTTTCAAAAGTAAGCATTGAATGGGAAAATCAACATGGTTACCACTTTTGAGACACAGAGAAAGACTGAAGTTGGACTGGATTAAATGTATTTGAAACACTCAGCACAGTGCCTGGCACAGTAAATGGTCAATTACCTGTCACTATTATCATTACTGTTATTACTGTTGTCCTTGTTATTAAGGTTAGACCTTAAGACTGGACTCATTATGACCCACTCCTGATGGAAGATAACTGAAAACATTAACATAAAGCACTAACGTTGTCAATGTTCTAAATGTCCAGCTGGCAATTTCCTGGGCATAGAATTCACTTTACAAATATTTACAGACGGGGAGGTGGATGTGGCTCCAGCGATGGAACTCCCACCTACCACATGGGAGGTCCCAGGTTCAGTTCCTGGTGCCTCCTGGAGAAGACAAGCAAGCAGCCAGCCGGCGCGGCGAGCTGACACAACAAGATGACGCAACAAGGAGATACAAAGAGGAAAGACAATGAGAGACACAACAAAGCAGGGAGCTGAGGTAGCTCAAGCGATTGAGCACCTCTCTCCCACATGGGAGGTCCCAGGTTCCGTTCCTGGTGCCTCCTAAAGAGAAGACAAGCACAAGACAATGAGGGAGGGGAATAAATAAATCTTTAAAAAACAGACAGACATTTACAGACTAAATGAACAATGAATGAATTTCACATGAACCATCTCTCTGGATAAGCCTGTAGAGTTTGCAGACTTAAAAGTCAGCCTTCCTGACAGCTTATGCTTAGCATCTTTATACTCTACCAATGAAAGGAATGAAAACAGAACTTTCCTTACACCATAAACCATTTCAGTTCCTGACTGCACTAATTACCCAGGCATTCTTTTAGTTTGAATCTTCAAAGCGATGTTTGGTATCCTTGTCCCCTTTATAACATTGTATTTAATTTCTTAGTCCTATATTATATTGGAACATTTTGAGGGAGAGGCTATCTTGTTAAGAAACAATTGTTATTATTAAAATATTCAGTGGGAATTTGTATTTTCCCATCAATGCACCTAGAATCAGAATAATAAGATTTTACTCTAAAGGGTGAAAATCCAATCTAAATGAAGAAACTCATCCTTTTGTCAAATATTGTTTGATATGTAATTAAATATGTTAAAATAGTAAATTGTAGTTTGGATTAGGGTAATATTATTACCAACCTGTCATGCCTTGGTCTCTATTTTATACTAGCACTTATCAATAGGTCAGATTTAGCAAAAAAGCAACTGTCTCCATTGGGTACCAATGAGAACATTGAAAATGGGACTTGGAACACTTTAAATTTTTTTTTTTTTCTAGAAAGTTATCTTTAATATCCATGCTAAATAAATAACATTACACACAAGAATAAACCACCGTCGGCTTTTATCCTAGTTAAAGGTACAGAGGTGCATCAACTATTCTAAATTCTAAAACCAAGCATCTGCATATAAAAAAATCACTTGGGTTAGTTTTTCAAGTTTAATCATTCCTCCTCAAATAATTTTAAATTCTGTATTAAACAAAACAGATAACAAATGTATTTATGCAAATTAACCTTAAACACATAGTATATTTTAAAAGTCACCAATTACTTGTGCATCATAATATAGGAGCACCCATTAGATGTCATTCTGCTTTAGTCACTATTCTTAGTGCAAATGAACACATTGTACACATCTGCAGACAATAAGCCAAATTAGTCTGCCCCAAACAGAAATAAAGTATTAGGATGCCAATGAAGCAAATTAAGTTCTAGAAATTTTTGTAAAGATAATAAACGTTAATTTGATATAATTCAAGACATAAGATTTGCAGGGCTTATCTCTTCATTTTAAAGGCTAGAAATTTCTTGTAAAAACCTTATATTAGGAGGAATTAACAGGAAAAAGGCATAGCTCACTCCACTCATCCCATCACACATGAAAATAAAATTCATGCAATTTCCAAAACTTAATTTCTTATAAATCCACTCCATTTTATCCTTTAAAAGGGAAAGTATAACCTCTCTGCTTTAAGAGAGCACAGTAAAATTAAAACATTAAAAACTGCCATAATTAAGAAAAACGAAGTAGTCATTTACACATGTATAAGAACCCAAGTTGCTTATGCAATGAAATTAAAAGGTTTCAGAGAAAAATCTATCACTTAACCATTCTGAGCTACAAACTAACATATAGATTATCCTGCAAGTCATGTCACCAATTGCTAATTTTATTGACATTAATGACAAGAATAACATTTACCAATTACAAGTCTACAGGTCTGCTTGTTGGTAGTAGTTGAGCTTTTCTGATAGGATTTTTTGGAGAACCTTTATACCAAACCCTTTCTCTTTCTGAATGTTTCCTAAGGACCCTGTTATTTATCCCAGGAGAAAAGCCCGTATCATTATTTGCAACAGATTTTATTATATCATGATTGGTCAGGTCATCCAAAGGAGCCTTAATTTGGCCATCAGATACCACATCCTGTTTACAAATTCTAGACCTGAGGGAAGCATTCACCGAGTCTGGGGGGTCCCTTCATTTTGGGGGAAGATTTAGAAGCCAAATTCATGCTTGATTTTGAAATTGCATTAGCATTTGACTATTTACATGACGTAGCCTTCTGTTCTTTAGGACAGATAAGGTACATGAAATAGAGGAATCTTTTGATGTACTTTCTGTACAAGAGGACAGAGCACCGTCACAGCTCCTGATTTAACCAGAGGAAAAGCAGCAGCATCAAAACTTGCCAACTTACACCTTATAGACTGTCTGTTATACTCCGATAAAGAATTAATTCTTCCGACAGACTGACGGACAGGAGTACGCTGAAACTTATGGGGTGACTTCAATTTTGCAGACCACTTTTTGATTCAAGGCACTGAACAGCCAACCGCAGCCACTGGGATTTAGCTCTCAGAAAAAATATATTCATATTTGACTTACACAGCCTTTTCATAAATACCCAGAAGTTAATTTCTGTTTGCTAAACATTAAATTTTTTATATGCCAAATTTATAAACCATAGTAGTACTTGCTCTGCTCAGGTCACTTTCGAATTATAATATAATAAAAGGGGCAAACCTACAGGCTTCTTCAAACAGAGTTACTTATACAACATTGTATTCAGGGTTTCTTTGCATTTCTCTCTTCTCAGAAAAATGTTATGCTTCTATTATAGATGGTTGATGTTGCCTGAAATCTAACTTCTTGATCAGTGGAGTGTTATCTGGAGTTTTTTTTTTTTTTTTTTTTTAATTATTAATATGGATATTCAATGAGGTGATTTTTCTCAGTTCTCCTCCACCTAAGGTTTTTATATTTGAGGACAATTGAGTCTATCAGGGCTGTCCCTAGGGAAATTAAAATCCATAATTGTCTCAGGAGCAAATTCTATCAGGGGCCCTTTTCCCCCATTCTAACAAGAATGTGTCATCAATTTATAATGAATGTTATAGATTGAGTTGTGCTCCACCAAAAAGACCTGGTTAAGTCCTAACCCCAGTACCTGTGAATGTGAACTTATTTGTAAACAGATCTTTGAAGGTGTTATTAGCGTTGAGGCCAAACTGGACTAGAGTGGGCCCTTGATCCAAAATGACTGGTGTCATATGCAGAGGAAATTTGGACGCAATTAGTAGGATAGGGAGTGTGAAAGAGGGTCATGTGACTGAGGCAGAGGCCAAGGAATACCAGGAGTACCACGGATTGCCAGCCACCTACCGGAAGCCAGGGGAGAAGCACAGAATTGACCCTTTTAAGAGGAAGCATGGCCCTACCGACATCTTGATGTTGGACTTCTAGTCTCCTATACTGTAAGACAATACGTTTCTGTTGTGTAAGCCAACTAATAATTGTTGCTTTGTTACATCAGGCCTGGCAAACTAAGACAATGGACCTCAAAGCCTCCTTGACAGAGTTAATGACAATCTGCACCCCAAGAAATAGGTGCAGATTGAGGCTGCAAGATGGCGGCCAACAGCGCTCTGGACTGTGCGCCGGCACTTTGGGCAGGGCTCGGGGAATTTTTCTGTAAGCAGCTCTAAGAGCAATACAGCCAAAAAATGGTGGCTTTCTTCTTACCAGTATGAAACTGGTACAGTTTTCAACCCTATAGGTTGATGTTTGCAAAGACTTGCCTAAGCCTATGCAGATACAGGCCATGACACATCTTGTCATAACTCACAGAATTGTGCAGGAGAGTGCAAACTACAATGTAAACTATAATCCACGCTTATGGCAATGCTCCAAGATGTGTTCATCAATTGTAACGAATGTACCACACTAATGAAGGCTGTTGTTAGAGTGGGCAAGTGTGGGAGGGGTAGAGAGCAGGGCATATGGGAATCCCCCATATTTTTTATTTAACATTTATGTAATCTAAAAATTAAAAAAAATAAAAAGGTATATTATAAAAAATTTAAAAATTTAAAAGAAATATGTACATAAGTAGTAGGAAGACTACTCACCAGGCCTTTGTGATGATACATGATATCCTCCTCCTTCATAGGGCCACTGAGTTGACCAGCTCTAGACAGCACCATTCACACTGTATTAATTACAAATGAAGACCCCCGGGTTGTTCAGCAGTAATTCTGCTTTTTTTCAGGCAGTATGCTGAATATCGTGCATACACTGTTCCACTTAATCTTGAAAGCAACCCTGAGGTAAAAATAATGTAATAAATGGTAAGCATTTATTGGATGATTATTATGCGCTAGGTATTGTGATACAAATTTTACGTTAACTATATAATTTGATCTTCACAGCTCTATAAATGTGGGATTATTTTTCCTCTGATTTTACAAATGGGAAAACTGAGGGTTATAGTATCAAATTATTTGTTCAATAGCTAGTAAGTAAGACAGCCAAGATACAGGGATGTATATTGATCTCCCGAGTTTGAAGCTGCCCACGCTTGAGCCTATTATCAAATTTTTTACCTGGCATCAAGTAGCTGTCAGATGTGCCCTTAGGTTAGCACACATTGGCTATGTTCAAGTCTCTAAAATATGTTTTTCACAGGGGCTGCTATGCACAGCTGCATTGGTTGTAGACTGCATAGACTAGGAGGTGAATGCCACCCAAAGGTCATGCAATGCACACACTGGGCAAGCCTGGCACTCAGGAAGTGTGGCCTCTGACAAAGCGTAATCATGAAGTTGCTGAGTCACTCTGACAAAGCATCATCATGAAGTTGCTGAGTCACTCTGACAAAGCATCATCATGAAGTTGCTGAGTCACTCTGACAAAGCGTAATCATGAAGTTGCTGAGTCAAGATCCTCTCCAGGTGCATATCACAGATGTGTGGTTCACATGTTCTTTGAACCCCTCAGGAAGTTGATGAGCCAATATTAGTTGTTAGACTCACAGGACTATGTCAGTGTATAAATACTGATAGCAGTCATATAACCAAAAAAGTAGATGCCCTTTGTAAAAACTAAATATACCTCGTAAACGCTCTGCCCTAGAAGTGGAAGTATTGGCATTCACCTTCAGGTTTATGCCCATAAACATCAACTCCTGATATGTTCACAATTACAAGGTCCCATATATGTCTTTATGCATTATTCCCCCCTTCCACTGTTCTTCCACTGATTAAAAAAAAAAAAAAAATGACAATGAAGGATGGGCCTTATAAAGACCGATTTGTTGGCAACAAACACTTTTGGTTGACCAGCTAACTGCCTCTGTTCTGTTCTTCCTTACTGGCAGAGCTTCAATTTTGCTCGAATTTTCTCCCTCCATCCACCACATGCCTTAGGGGTAAATCCCGATTTCAGGGTGGGTATCTGACCCAGTTCTAGATCCCATGATATGAGAAGAGACCTGCCAAGGGCCTTCCAGAAGAGGGCTCCTCATTCTTAAAGACCAAGCAAAAACATCCTTCTTCCTTTGATCCCTGTTGGGTCTGGATTCCTGGCTCTGAAACAGGTTTTATCTTGCAATCGTGAGAAGTGCTGGCTTGAGAATCAAGACAGCAAAGGAGAGCAAAACAGAATGACATCCTGATGATGTCACTGAGTTAAGCAACCCTGCAGCTGTCTTTCTCTGGACTTTCATTTAGAAGAAAGTACTGCTTTGGTTTTCTATCACTTTCGAGTGGAATCTTCTAACTTGTACTGGTGTCCAAGCAGACCTGCTCAGATGGAGTAGGACACATGGCAGAGTAACCTAGAGGCAAGTGTAAGTCATTGTTTAAATCCATATTTTGGGCCTGAAATCCCGGGTTCAGCAGTTTGGATTCTTCTTAATAAAACTCTGACAGCACATAACTATAGCAGTATTTTAATAAATTGCAAAAGAGATTGAAATGCCCATTAGAATCTCACAGCCTTGTTTCCTGAGGGTGTCTAAGCCTTACAACTGCTTTGGATGCCTTAGAAACCTTAAACTCAGGCTATAGTGGGAAACCCCAATCTGCCGTGGATTTTGCAGAAACTTCTATTGCAAGATTTGAACAGAAGTCTTCAGATGCCTCAGCCTGGTCTCTCAGCCACTCTCCCTTCCCCGAGAACCTATAAATCGTTATGGCACCTGTGGCAGCCTTAGGTCAGCTGCTCCCTCTTCTGGCAAGGCTGCCTCTCTCTCTCTTACTGTTTCCTCTTCTGAGGTCTGGCATCCAAAGCAGTCACGCTGAAGTGGTGAATTTCAAGGACAACTCTGCCTGCATCCAATGGGCAGTCTCACTACACACCCTTGTTACTATCTCCCCTGGAGCGTCAACAGAGGCCCTGCTATTGCTAATAAATCCTTTAGGGGGAAAATCCTCTAGCTCTTAGAGAAACCCTTCCGAAGTGGTGATAAGAGGAACCAAGAAGTGGTGACCAGATCAGAGATTTTGCCTGGGAGCCTCCCCTAAGCAAGAGAGGCTTCCTACGTGAATTTGCCAAGGTCTTGCAGGGGCCCATTACCCCCTGCTTTCTGTGTCTTGAGGCTTTTTTATTTTTATTAAAGTAATACATGTGCATACCGGAAAAGATAAATGATCTAAAAGACATAATGATAAAGAGCAGTCCCTAGCCCCACCCATTCTCACCCAATCCACTGAGAAGCAGCTGCTTTCAACTCTTTTAGTTGTTTCTTTATTTACCTACATGCTTCTATATAACATTGCCACTTCTGAAATTTTTAGTTTTAGAAGTTTTTCAATTTCCTTGATGAAAGAGGAGGCGGATTAAGCTCTCTTACATTACAACTTTCACATAACTTCTCCACCACTGCCATCCTCCCAATATGTATTTTTAATGAAATTTCAAGCTTTATTGTGCGAAATGTTTGTACCAACACCCCTATTTATTTAAATTTTTAAAATTAGAGGTTGTAGGTTTACAGAAAAATCAGGTTAAAACAAACAAACAAACAAACAAACACGTTCCCATATATCACCCTGTTGTTGACACTTGACATCAGTGTGGTACCTTTGTAACAACTGATGAAAGAATATTAAAATTGCCCAGCTCTCCGCTGGCTGAAACACCAAGCAAAGGCGAGAGCTTTAGTCAGGTTTGACACAGTACCACGTACCGCCCCGCCTCCCCTGGAATGCACGGTAAATGGGTCCTGCCTCAAAGACCACTACTGTTAGTCCAGTCTCCCCAAAGATTTCTCTTCACAGGTGAATGTCAATGATGAGTCGCACACACGCCTACACACACATGCACACACAAGCACACCTCTTTACACAGACTCCAAGAGGAAAGTAGACCACGGGGCTTTTTCTTTGGCATCCCATCTTTCTCCTTCCATGGAAGTATTGTTTTAAGTACTGAGTAGAATGAAAAAAGCTGAATAAGACTAACATTAAAAAAGGTTTTGCTTTCCTAGCATCCTTCAGACATAGAAGACAAAGTCTGAGCAGCAGGTGTTTAAAATAGACAACCAGGACTTCCCCTGGCCACAATTTTGGTTAAATGGCTCACACATTTGAGAATGTAAAATCTCTAATATTGACACGATTGTTAGACGAAGGTACAAAATAGCACAGCGAATGTTTAAAAAGTTTCCTCTTATTTACCTTGGAACTTAATACATTATTCAGAGATTGTCCAGATAAATCAGCTAATCTCCGAGCAAGCCATTTTCAGACTTTCCCTAGCTCCCTCTCATTCTCTTTCTATCTCTCCCTTCCTCCCGACTGGTAGTGCTTTCAGCTGGGTTCAGCTCAATCAAGGACAGGTAAGAATGGGGAGAAGAAAACATCTTAACTACCCTCACCCCCAGGAATAGCACATTCCATGATTTATCCAAGACCCAGTGGGTAAGAACTTAAACCCTGGACAAACTGGGAACCAGAAAATTACAGATACATATGAAGAATTGAATAGACCCTGACAGAAGCCAGGTTGCAGGGAGGGACAAGAGGGCTTTACATAAAATATTACCAGAACAAAGGAAGGGGCCTAGCCCAGGAACAGGGCCTCAGCGGAAGTGCTGTGAGGATGTGTGTGAATGCACTCCAATTCAGTCCCTGAGGGTGACTCCGCTCCCGGGGAGGAGAGGACTGTGTTAAATGTCTAAGAATTCTAATTTCTATTCCTTGGGATGGTGGCAAGCACCTACCTCTGCTGGGAGATGCTCTGCCACTATAATGGTCTCCTGGTCCCTCAATAAAAACTATGATGCAAGAAAAGAGAAAGTTTCCTTACAAGCCATAGAGGGATGACTATCAGACATCTGGAGAGGCGTGGCGAATTCCAAGCAGCAGGAGGTGAGCTCAGAAGCTGCGTAAAAGGCGTAATGGGGGACGCGAGGCGTGGAAGGGAAACGAATACTGGCCCACTCAGCTTGAGCAGGTGTAGGTGGCGTGAACTTGGAGGAGCACTGAAGAGGGGGTTGTTATCTAGGACCCAAAGTAAATGTAAAGCAAACCCCACCCACTATTTACATCGGTCTTGGGAACACCTGGAGAGATGCCATAAGGTCTTGCCGTTTGGCAGGTGGAGATTATAGTTGCTGGGGCTGCAGGTTCTGATGGAGAGGGGAAACCGACTTAGGATTAATGAGCTGGCGAGCTTGGGCATTAACTCCCTAATGAAAAACACATGCGTCTACACTCAGTGCATCTACATTACATATACATCACATCAAGTAAAAACCACACGGCTTTACATACGAGCCTCATCAAAAACAAAGGCTAGTGTCTGCAGTACAACTAAAAAATGCACATAAGCATCAAATAGATTCTTTTTCTTTTACCAGCTAATCATGTCCAAGAGAAAGCAAATGCATCTACTACTTGAATTTCCATTTAAGAATAAGGCAGTGGTCCTTACTGTCTGTCAAGGTTTTATATTGTATGATTTTCATAGTTAATAGGAAATAATATTGAGAGGGAATCTTGGTTTGTCACCCTGTCCCCTGACTGGTGATATGATTTAGGCCTCTCTGACAAATGGTCACCAGCGTATGATGGTGCCTTCTCCATTTCAATGAAGAGGACAGACACATGAAAAGCCTACTTACTAACATTTCACTAGCTTTATCTCATATTTGGGTCACAACACATGAACCCCTGGGTTTCCTTCCCAGTTACAGACTTGGCGATCTGAGGCCTGCCAATGTCTCCCATAAGACAGCTTTTGGCTAAAATGCTCTGTGCACTTGTCAGAACCAGGAGCCTGTTGCCAACCACGTATGCTTGAACTCCCCTCTGCAATTGGAGCCATCTTGAGAAAACCTGGGAAGCTTGGGCGGCAGCTCCCTCTTCCCTTTTGGTGAGATAACCAGCTCATTAAACCTAAATGCAAAGGGCATTTTATTATGAAGAGTCAGATCCAAAGATTTATTTCCCCTTTTTTTTTTTTACCTGCTTCTCCTCCTGCTGCTGCTTCTGTATTTGCTAATGGCCTTTCTCTAAGTTATGTAATCTTGTCATGGGTATAAAAATATCACTCCAAACCTGCTCCTTTGGCCTAAATCATTCAGCTGTTAGCAGTGACAGGGAGGGTATATGAACCTCACTGAAGGCAGGAGAACAGCTGTCCCACTCTCTACTCCTTGTCACTGGGCTAAGAAATGCTGAGACGGTAATAAGATCATGAAGCAGAGTGACACGGACTGGCACGATAGGTAGTTTTCATTAGCATTCAGAATGCCTAGGATAATAAATTAGAGCATTGGAGCAGAAATGGGCAATTTGATTATTCAACATTTTTCACCACCAGGCCAAGCAGCTGGATCCAGAGCAGCTTTGCTGACTTCTCCCCAGGCCATCAGGCTGGCGGGGCACAGGTGACCGCACGGCAATCACTCCCCCCTCCCCAGACTCGGGGAGGGAGAGCCTTGGACAGCGTCTTCCAAGCTTGCTGAGCGGGAACTGATGATCGGGAGGGGGACGTCTTCGTATATCTTAGCGGTGGAGGTGGCAGAGTTTGACAGGCTGACTTTCTTTTAGTGCATCTGGCCTGTGTTTATTGAGGGAACGCTGCTGCAAAGCAACATGAAAAGAGACCCCGCGCAGAGAGCAATCTACATTCTTGGCAGAGAGGCTATCAGTCAACTGGTTTTCCTGTAGGAGTTCCTCATCTTGTGGGCGACTGGCCTTTAATGTGTTCACTCTGGCTGAAGGGACGAGGGCCAACCTTTCCAGAAATGTTATCAAACCATAATCATTAACTAGCTATATATCATAAACCTTGTATAT